>CAIGRT010118677.1:0-26759 GCA_903798405.1 Fraxinus platypoda | reverse complement strand
CGGAGAAATTTCTTCTCGCCGCAAAACTTGCCCAAAAAATCTGAAAATTCAGTGACCGTTTGTGAAAGAAATTTAAACTTCAGTGACCGTTTCTGCAAGTTTTAAACTTCAGTGACCGTTTTGTGATTTTCAGGTAACTTCAGTGACCGTCTGTGAAATTAACCCGTAATTAAAAAGAAAATAAAAATTAATTGTATGCGAATTAAATAAACAAACACACCAAAAAAATTATAAAATTATAAAAAAGGCAGCAGGTGAGGAGTTTTTCGACGAGAGATTTGGTCATCAACGGCTCAGATTCATCACTCACGATATGGGCAATTGTCTCGTCAACCCCTTCCACCTAATTTATCACTCTCTCTAACACTAATTAGTTTCTATCTAGGGTTCTTCGCCACTTATAAATTAATTAATTTGATATTAGTATTATTATCTTTTGAATCAAGCACATATTAGCCATATTTGAGCTCATATAGTGAAATTGAAAGTTGCTATCGGAATTTCAGCAATTACTGGTGGGAAATATGGGTATAGGTGAAGATTCTGTGCAAGAATTCAAACCACAGAAGAAAAAACCAGCTTCTGATGATGATAAAAGGCCAGGCATTTTACTATTTTCTTCGTCATTCTGTTTTTTCGATAGTTATTTCCTACGCTTTGGTGAAATTGAAGTCTTGAATTTTGTACAGGAGAAAGAAAATTACACCTGGAAGCTTGATGAAAGCTCTGATGAGGCCTGGAAGCGGTGAAAAAACACCTAGCGATGGTGATCAGGTTTGTTATCGGTAATTGATATTAATTATGTTCATTGAGGGTGTGCGAAAGGTAAATTATATTATTTTGCATTGTAATTCAGTTATTCTGAAGTTATTATATATTTGATGTCCATAGAAGTCAGAAGACTAGGAAAAAAGATGAGTAGACTTTTTTAAAGTTTTTCCTTGAATTCTGTAGGTTATGTATCATTGTACTATTCGAACACTGGATGGAGTGGTCATTGAGTCGACAAGAGCTGAATTAGGAGGTGAGTTCCACTCCATGCTTCATTAATAAGTATCACTGGAGTTCGAAGAAAGTAGTAAAGGAATTAATAAACAGAAGAATCTGACATAAAATGGCCTACTTTCTTTTCATTAGAGGCTGGTATATATATACAGGAAGAGCCACGGGAGACAGAGTCTGAAGATTACAAAAGAGCAGTCATTATCCTAGAAGCTAGAGTTTGAAAATTACAAACAACTAACAGATAATAACTAAGAGATATGATTACAAAATGATATACAATATTAAAATTGACAATTATCCTTAACATCCCCGCAAGATGGAGGGTGGTCGAACTCCAATCTTGAACCGAATATCAGCTAAGCAAGCACTGGAGAGCGGTTTGGTGAGAGCATCAACGTGTTGATTAGTAGAGGAGACATAAGAGACACGAAGTTCACCAGATTGAACTTTTTCACGAACAAAGTGATAGTCAATAACAATATGCTTCATACGAGAGTGAATGGCACAAAGATAAGTGGCACCAATATTATTACAATAAACTGTAATGAGCGTATCCAAGTGATCTCAGCGGCGGTAGAGGATCTGGCGACATACTTCTACGTTCAGGAACTCCAGGAAATTGCATTGGCACCTAGGAAAACAATATAGGCATTGGTAGAAGAACAGTCATCATGGTTACCTGCCCATTCAGCATCGGGAAAGACATGAAGAGTAAGCGGATACTTGCGATGTAGGAGGAGACCATAAGTGATATTGGCACGGAGGTAACGAAGCAAACATTTGACAGTAGTCCAGTGGCCACTTGTAGGGTGGTGCATGAATTGAGATAACTTACCAACAGTGTAAGCAATATCAGGCCTAGCAAGGGAGAGATACTATCAGATAAAGAGGTGCCATCAAGTAGGGTTGGTACATGGCTTGGAGACATTGGAGAGGAGACAAGTTTTGCATTAGTCATTTTTGTACGGGCAAGGAGATCGACAATATAAGTGTGATGAGTGAGGAACATGCCTTTAGAGCAGGGAATGACTACCACCCCCAAGAATTATGAAAGAGAGCCGAAGTCTTTGATAGAGAATCGATTGGCTAGATCGGTCACAATACGCTCAAGAGAGGCATCATTATTTCTTGTAATAATCACATCATCCATATAAACCAATAGATAAACAGTAAAGCCAGTCATATTATATATAAATAATGAAATGTCAGCTATAGAGATGGTAAAACCAGCTGAGAGTAAGTATTGTTTAAGTTCATGATACCATGCTTGAGGGGCCAGTTTGAGGCCATAGAGTGCTTTTCGTAAGCGATAAATATGATTGGGATATTTATAATCAACAAAGCGAGGGAGTTGTTGCATGTAAACCTCTTCGACCAAAGTGCCATGGAGGAAGGCATTCTTAACATCAAGTTGTCGTAGAAACCAACCAAAAGAGAGTGCAAGACTCATGACAAGATGAACAACTGTAGGTTTAATGACAGGACTGAACTTCTCATTAAAGTTAATACCTGGGCGTTGATGAAATCCTTTGGCTACTAAACGAGCTTTGTAGCGATCAATAGAGCCATCAGGTTTACATTTGATGCGGTAAACCCATTTACATCCTACGATATTGTGACAGTTGTGAGGGGGAACAATGTCCCATGCCCCATTCTGAAGTAAGGCATCAAATTCAGCAGACATTGCATGGCGCCAATTTAGATCTTTGAGAGCCTGCGAAACACATGTAGGTTCAAAGGCTAGTGTATTAGTTGTGGTGGTAAGGTATAGGTGTTTAGTGGAGGGTTTGAAAATGTTATTTTTGGCTCGAGTTTGCATGGGATGAGTGTTGGAGGGTTGGGCAGAAGGAAGGGGCACAATAGGGAGTTGAGTATGGTCAGTGGAGTTTGGATTGAGCTGAGGTGGGCTTGGATTGTGGTTAGGATACTTGAAGAGGGGATCTTTGGGGTGGCGAATAGGACATGGGGATGTAGAGTTTTGGGTAGAGGAAGTGGTTGCAGGTGAGGACGATGTGGATGGAGTTTTCGAGGCTAGTGGAGAGAAATTGGTGTTTAAAGTATGAGGAATTGATGAAGTGGGAGATGCGGGCAAAGAACTAACCTGCATGGCAATCTGTGGAGTAGACAAGTATGGTGGCAATGAAGTATCTAAACCCGATCCTATTGCCAAGATGGTTGAAAAAGGAGGAGACAGAAGACAATTAGTGTCGACAGAGCTAGGAAAGGAAGTATGAAAACTAGGGTGTTTGAAAGGGAAAACATACTCAACAAATGTGACAAGACGAGAAGTATACATTTTATTTGTGGATGAATCGAGACACAGATAGGCGCTTTGGGATAGAGAGTAGCCTAGAAAGACACATAGTTTGGATTTGGACTCAATTTTGTTGGACGAATAGGGCCGAAGCCAAGGATAACACAGACAACTAAAAATGCGTAAATTGTCCAAATTAGGGGGATGAGAAAATAATTTCTCAAAGGACGACATATATGACAAATTAACCTTAGGCATACGGTTTATAAGGTAGACCGCAGTTGCAAAAGCATAAGACCAATAACCAATGGGCATAGACGCATGATGTAACAAAGTGAGACCAGTTTCAGTGATATGAAGATGGCGACGTTCAGCAAAGCCGTTGAGTTCTAGAGTGTGAGGGGAAGAGGGCAGATGGAAAATTCTGGTGGTAGCTAAGTAATTTTTCATAGTAAGGTATTCACCACCATTATCATTGTATAAGCGAACAATTGGTGTATTGAAATTTTTTTCAACAATGGATTTAAATTTAAAAAAAATATTAAACACATCAGACTTACGGCGCATGGGATAAAACCATAAATATTTGGTGAAGTGATCAATAAAAATAACGTAGTATTTAAATCCATCAAAAGACTCAATATGAGAACACCAAACATCAGAATGAACTAAATTAAGAGAAGAATCACTAACAAGACTAGATTCAAAAAAAGGTAATTTGTGACTCTTGTTACAAAGACATGCGTCACAATTATTGATCCTAAGACGACGAGAAGACAATGGAATCCGTTCAGAGGAAAGTAAATGATCAAGCATTTTTGCAGAGGGATGACCAAGACGTGAATGCCAATCAGTCACGGAGCATTTGACAGAGGAGAAGGCAATCACGGGAGATGGATGAGTTGCATTCGGCCGCTCATATATGCCCTCATTAGTTTAACCATGCACGAGTATGGTTCCCGTTTTCAAATCCTTCACAGAAAAGGAACTATATAAGAATTCAACAAAAAACATTATTTGTCAGACATAATTGTGAAATAGGGCACCGTTTGGTAACCATTATTCTAGAAAAAAATGCATTCTTTGTGTCAAATCACACCTTTTTTGTGGTTGAAAATGAAGGAAAAGTTATTGATGTGATGGAAAATATTATTTTATTGATGAATGTGTGATTGAAAATTAGTAGAAGAATGAGAATGAAAAAAAGAATGGATACCAAACAGAGGCTAGATATTAATTTTTTTTCATAGATGGAACACATAAAACATTGAATAAAGTAAAGGGAGTGGATTTAGAGGGTAAAGAAGTGGAACCCAAGTGAGAAATCTAGAGACCAGTACCATCACCAATCATGACATCATCTGGACCAATATACTCAAAGTGGAGGGAAGGGTTTTATAGGTAGTAATGTGATGAGATGCCCCGGAGTCAAGAATCCAATTGGAGGAGGTTATTGGGACAACAATATTGGCTTTGGTATATGGCTGAAATGATGTTTGGAGGTTAGGATTAGTATATTGTTGAGGCCAAGGAACATGTTTGAGATGAGGACACCGTCGGGCGGAGTGCCCTTGTTGATTGTAGATTTGACAGGTTCCACGATAGGGTCTTGGGGTCGTTTGGTTAGGGTGTGGACCACGTTTGAAGGGTTGGTGTCTATTTTGTTGGGGCCGAGACTTCGAGTGGGCAGGGTATGTAGGCCTTGGACCAAAGGAAGGTTGGTGAGGGTGTGTCTTGGTGGCGATATTAGCCATAACAAAAGCAGGTGATGTTTTGGCAGCTTCATGCTCCATAAAGGCTTTAAAAGTGAACAACTTTTCATGAAGCTCGTCGAAGGAAATCGTGGTTTCACGGGCACGTATAGCAGAACTTAGAGAGCTAAACTCGTCACAAAGGCCGGATAGTATTTTATCTGTAAGGAGATCAGGTGCGAGGGGTGCGTTCATGAGGGAGAGCGTATCTAAAAGAGATTTGACATACTGCATATACTCCGTGATCGATTGAGATCCTTTACGTAGGTGATCAAGGAGACCGGAGACTTGCATGAGATGCCCACGAGAAGGCGTAGCATAGGCGTTATGGAGGGGAAGCCATGCTTGATGGGAGGTTTTTACCAAGGCAATGAACGGCACAAGTGTTGGGGAGAGAGAGCCGGGTATTGCATTTAAAGAAGTTGATCTTGTCAAATCCAGAGAGAGTATGCTGGATTTGGAACAGAGAGAGTATCGGTTATAATGGTGGGAGATGGAGTGGGAAATGAACCATCGATATAGCTGGACAGATTGTAGCCAATGAGGAGTGTTTGAAACTTTTGGCGCCAGGAAGAATAATTTGTTTGATTGAGTTTAATGGGACATTGGGCAGAGACTTTTATAGTGATGAGAGAATTGTTGTTGTCAAGTGGGTTGAGGAGGGAGGGTTGAGAAATAGTGGTGGTGGGACCAATGCAGGCGTAGAGCTAATATTAGCAGAGGAGGTAGTTGTTGTCATGTTTGGATCGTGTGGCTCTGATACCATAAAGGAATTAATAAACAGAAGAATCTGACAGATAATGGCCTACTTTCTTTTCATTAGAGGCTGGTATATATATACAGGAAGAGCCACGGGAGCTAGCGTTTGAAGATTACAAAAAAAGCGCAGAGTCATTATCGTAGAAGCTAGAGTTTGAAAATTACAAACAACTAACAGATAATAACTAAGAGATACGATTACAAGATGATATACAATATTCAAATTAACAATTATCCTTTACAAGTAGTAATAACAGAAAACTGTAATGTAGAAGTAGAACAGGAAAAGAAAGCAAAAGATGTTATAGACTGTAATTTTATCATGGGAGATTTGCTTTCCATGTTGGATGGATATAATATTGTAATGCTTTTGGAGTACATTAACTTCATAACACCTAAAGCAATTCTCAGTGGAAATATATCAAAGAGGTATAGCAATTGAATCTGTTCCCATGACCTAATATTGGTCCGTGAATAGTACTTAGTGCCTTATAATCACAATGCAGGTGTTATTCCTGTAATTTTTTCTGCATTTTTGTTTTTTCCTTTTTGCTTATAATATCTTGCTATTCCATTTTAATGGGAGTAATATAATGCATCTAACTATTTTTTGAGCATTGTATGGTTGCAATTTATTTTATCCTTGTCTTCCATTAAAGTTATTTCACCGGAAATTTGTCATACATCACTTTCTAATGTCACAGGCAAGGGTACCCCAGTAAGGCAGGTTTTGGGTAAAAGTAAGATGATATTGGGATACGATCTTCCGAAAGGATGTTACAAGAATGGTGAAGTTGCAATGGTAATGCGGAACTTGTTCACATAAACAAAAAGTAATGCTAGAATTTGTCTATGGGAAATTCTTTAGCATTCTTTGGTTCATCATACTGTTTAAGATGTCTAGAGGCACTTTTGGGACATCCTTAACAAACACGTGCACAGACAAGCTCAAACATATAAATTGAGGGGTTTATTATCGGGCAAAAGGAAAGCGAACTTTATATTCTGATTGTTGGTCACTTTCTTCTAAGTTTTTGTACAACCTTCAGATAAGTTTTGAATAATTAATTTGGTGAATTTTTCTTCTTCCCCCCTTCCACTTCTTCTAAGGTAGATTTTCCATATTACAGTGCAGTGACAGGTGAAATACTTTCTACAGCTTGTGCTTCTTGCTCATTTCTTTCTTTAATAATTTTTTACCACTGTTCGTGCCACACATAGATCTATTTTCTGGTATTTATTTCAGCAAGGTAAGAAAGTACTACAAAGTGGGGGGGGGGGGGGGGGGGGGGGNGGGGGGGGGGGGGGGGGGGGGGGGGGAGGGAGAGAAGAAGAAGAAGAAGAAGAAGAAGAAATGCTTATATGGAGCCGTAAAAATTGAACATAAATTACCAGTTGAGTCATTGAGAGTTTGTTCAAGTACCTTCTATGTCCTTGTTCTTTCTTTTTTCCTTCAATTTCCTTTTTCCTTAGTTTATAAATTATAAGAACAAGCAAATTATGTCACTCCCTCCATCCTCAAGTTAATGCTCCTCTTTGAATTGGCACAGCCTACCCTCAAAACTAATAAGCAAAAATGCGTATCAGCCTTATCAAGTACTTTTAAGTGTGTTTTTGAAAGCTAATATCTATTTTAGGAAAGCAAGCTTTATATGTGGACATGTCCAAAAGGAAATAAGAACATTCAGTCATAAAGAACGGTATTATTGCCAGTGAACCATTTAAATGAAATAGAGTCATACGCAAATTACATGGAACTTTATGTGATTTGGGTCATGATCACTTGATTAGTTGCTTTGTTATGCTTGGTAATTTATACGTTTTATTTATTTATTTATTTTTTGAGATGGTGATATCTCTGATTTCAGTTCAAGATGAAACCTGAACTGCATTATGGCGAGGAAAATTGTCCTGTCAAAGTTGCGGATGGCTTTCCAAAGGATGACGAACTTCATTTTGAGATTGAGCTGATTGAATTCTATAAAGTGAAGGTAAGAATATTGAGTTTTCTGCCATTGTCTTCTTAAATAATGTCTAACTTCTTAAATCTCTGATAGGGATTTGATTTTTCTCTTTCAGTTTTACAAAAGATAACATAGTCTTAATGGACGTGGAATTGTGGAGTCAGTTGTCTGTTCATTTTATTTATTATGACACATTTTTTTGGTATGTGCTGTAAAGTGTTTTACCTGCTCATGATTTTGCAAGGTAAGCCTGATTTTTTTGAAGGGAAAGTTGGTTTTAGCATGGACAAATAGTTAGACTATAAAATGCTTCTGTACTGCATTCTGCGTTCTCAAAATTTTCCTCTTCGCTAATGATCTGGTTTTTGAGTACTTCATGCTTATCTAGTGTTCACTATCACTTTCCATGTGATTTGGAATGTAGAATAGTTTTTTACCTATTTTTATTTTTTTAATTTTTGAATTTCATTTTGTTTAATTTTTCAGGTTATTAGTGAGGATTTAGGCGTCTTAAAGAAGGTAATGGAAAAAACAACTGCTGCTTCTGTAGGAATGCAATTGTTTGTTTTAACATGAAACCTCCGCACTGAATATTCTGAATACTGTTAAATAAGTCTTTTCCTGTTGTCAAATCTGCCTATGGATATCCTTTAGATGATTGCTAAAGGGAATTTATTCAGTTTAGTACCACCCTGATGTCACTGCCTAAAGTGAATTTTATCTACTGCTTTCATCTTTTCGGTTGATGACTCTAGAAAACAATCCGATTCCATCTTTACCCTAAACTATAGGAGTGTTTTGTAAGTTACTAAGTTATTTCATTAGCATTTAATAAAGTATCTTGACAGAAGCTAAAATTATTTGAAGTAATACAAATACTGCATTACAAATTTAATGATTAACTAGACTTTGCGCTATGTAAGCATGAAGCAAAATATTAGTGTCAGGAATGTCATGTTCTGATTTTCACTTGTCTGAACAGGTCACAGAAGAAGGACAATGTTGGGAAACACCTAGAGAACCATACGAAATTAAAGCTTGGTATAAAATTCTTCTTTATTTTCTTGTCTTGTTTCTTTTTGTTTTAATTCTTTTCATATGCTAGATACGAACTCATTCTAGCCTTTTGTTCTTTATGTGCTCATTATGATAAGCCTTTTCAACCATGCATCTGTTCAATGCAAATCTACGTTTTGTTTGATTGCTAATAGGATTTTGGCAAAGTCGGGTGATGGAAAATTGATTGCATCACATACTCAAGGAGAACCATTTTTTTTTACTTTTGGAAAGTCTGAGGTCAGTACCGATTTCCTGCAACAACATGGGTTTTATCTTGGTATCTTATATTTCTAACGCTTTTGAGTAGTTATATTACCTCATTCCAAATTTAGAGATGAGAATTTTTGTTTGTAAATTAGGTACCCGAAGGTCTTGAGATGGGAATAGGAACAATGTCAAGAGGAGAAAAGGCAGTAATTTATGTTACTAGTAAGTATTTGACTCGGTGTCATCTGATTCCCACAGTAGAAGGTATAGAAGAAGTCCATTTTGAGGTGGAGCTGGTACATTTTGTTCAGGTAAGAAGTTCTCCACCACTAGAGTTATAGACTTATAGTTGTCTCGGGACTCTGGTTGCTCTGTTTATGTGGAAAAGAAATTGTTACCATTTAATGTGATTACCTAGGTCAATCATTTTCATAGAAATGCCTTATTTATGGATAACTTCTGTAACAGGTTTTACTTTGCTAATTTTACAGCATCAAATCACATTTATGTTTTATCTTCCTTGTCCTTGGCCTCTTGATAGTAATTTTGATGTCACTTTCTGAAAGGCGTGACAGATGATACTGTCATCGTGGATTTATTTATTTTTTCTTGATTAGTATTCTTTTGTTGCCCGTTTTCTTAGTCTCTACTTTCACTGCATTGATACAGGACTAATTGGCACCACCATTATTGAGTAAAAATAACAGAAGTACCCCACAATTAATATAAAAGGAATAAAATGGAAGCAAAAAAGTAATTCCATTTCAGCGATCAAATAGATTTGAAATCATGTAATCCTAACATGAAAGCACTCGAGTAACTGTACAGCCCCAAGTTAAGAAAATGTATAATGAACATAAATCTGTCAAAAATTTCTCCTACAATCTAACATATAGTTTTCTTTTTCAAGTGTTTCCTGTTCGACACCACTCATGTTTTTTCTCTCAGTTCCTCAACTTCTGGTATCATACACAATTTCTTGTAAATGTAAAATCGTAAAGATATTCTTTCTTGCTGATTTGTATGATTGATGATAATATGGTCCTCTCTTGTTCAATTTGTTATGTTATACATAGGTGCAACACAGTTGCCGCGCTTTAGTTTCTCATATCTGAACTAATGCTGGTTATATTTGTATCTCTTTTAAAATTGTACACGAGTTATCCTAAATATACGTCTTTGTCTAAAATTATTCATTGCGATTTTTCATACTTTATTCAGTAGATGTATAGCGGAAAAAAATAACATGATGAAGCAAAATCACCTGGGACCGTCGAGTCTTAATAATATATAAAATATTTAATTGGTAGATAAGTTAGTGCCAAAGCTTCTTACTAGAAAATTTTTGCAGAGGACGAAATAGTTATCTCCTTGTTATCTTTCCTTATTTATCCCTAGAACCACATTGATCTCTTTGCTTCTAGTTCCTTTGAAATGGCTTATCATGGATATACAGGTGCGGGATGTGCTTGGAGATGGACGCCTTATAAAACGCCGGATTCGTGATGGAAGAGGTGTTTTCGAACTTTAGTTTAAACTTTTCTTTAACCTAATATTTGCGTTTTGTTCTGTAAAAAATTGTTGTTATATGCTCTCTAAATTTTGTGAAATAATTGGGTGAATTTCCTATGGATTGCCCGCTTCGTGACAGTCTCCTACATGTCCATTACAAGGGGATGCTTCTCAATGCTGAAAACACTGTCTTCTATGATACAAAAGTTGATAACAATGGTCAGCCTTTGGAGTTCAGATCAGGAGAAGGGCTTGTAAGTCAATCTTTATGCCCTAAAAGCACATCTTGATTTTTTTTTTTTTTTTTGGCATATTGCCATTTCTTATCCTTCTTATTTCATTCTTTTCATTTTAAAATTGTTCATTCTGTTGTTTGTGTAAAGAGGCCAAATATATTTTCTGAAAAACTTGATTGTTTGTTTTTATGGTTTTGGCTGTATGTCACTTATGTTGATAAGTTATGATTCCCTTTTGCAATCAGGTACCAGAAGGGTTTGAAATGTGCACTCGATTGATGTTGCCTGGAGAGATAGCTCTTGTTACATGCCCTCCTGATTTTGCTTACGACAAATTTCCTAGGTTAAATTTTGTTTTATCAATACGCTTAATACTAAAATTCTGTATTTTTATAATCACTCAAAAAATGCACGCATCGTCATGTCTTCATTTTTATCGCTGAAAGCATTCTACTTAGCTATATTCTCATATTTATTTTGTCGTGACATGATCAGGCCAGCTAACGTTCCTCAAGGTGCTAACATCCAGTGGGAGATTGAACTTCTTGATTATGAGAAGCAAAAGGTACGGAAACTCAAGAATACAAAAAAGAAATTTGAAAATGGATAGAAAGACCTTTTTTGAGATTAGTTTTAATTTTGTGTTAGATAGTGGGATATGATTTTGAACTATAAAGAGGCATATGTTATATATGCACGTGAAAGTTTAGATAAATTAGTTCTTTTTGTTGAATGATCAGAGTGAATGCTCTAACAAAGAAAGCGAAAGGAAATGTACTGATATTGGACAAAAATATTGTATATATTTTTTTTATAGGCCCATTATTTGGATGTTTTATACACTTAATATAACACTAGTCCTACTGTGTAAAGTGAATTGTCATTTATGAACTTGGCTAGTATTGCTGAGGGTTCTCTACTGAGAAATGGGTTTAATATATGCTTCTGGCTCCAATTTGTTACATTTCAAAGCCTGTATGTAACTTTGAACCTCTAAATTATGGTTATGTCATGGCATTCTTATATGCCCCCCAATTGTTGGGTATTTGCTGGCATTTGGTATAATTTTTATTTTTATATAATCATTTTTTCCTGGCTTGCTGGTTACTTTGTTACCCAAACATGTATTTGTGCATGATTTAAATCCTTCTTGCAGGATTGGACTGGTTTCAACTTTAGAGAAATAATGGAGGATGTCGAGAAGATTAAAGGCACGGTATATGTTACATGACTATCTATAGAATTAGTCTTCAATAGTTATTGTAACAAAAGAAGTCCAAATATTTTACTCCTGGGATTTCTATTGTGAGTGGCAGTGGACAATTCCTAACTTGACTTTTGAATATTAGTGCTAACATTTGGCAGTTTTTTAATGAAAAATATCAACTAATGTGCAATTTTATGATGTGAGTTTATTCTTATAATCGGTTTTTTTTGCCACAAATAAATATCTTCATTCCACCAAACACTGCTTTGGATGGATGGATTACTGTGCTTCTGGAAAGAATATTTAAGAGAAATAAATGCAGGTGTGGCAAATCAACTCAATGGCTGAGTGGTTTCAATGTTAAAAATAAGGATAGTATGCAGAAACTGATAATGAAAATTTGATTTTTGCCAGTTAAACAATTCAAGCAGAAAGTCCTTACTGTAAAAATAGGTTTTTAAGTTAGTCCACTGCAGCTCACAAATTTCTTATAAATCTGCTGATTATTGATTGTATGCTCCCAGAAAGCAAGCCATATTTAATTGTAGTTTTAAAATTTTACTTCTGCAGAGAAATGGTTATTTGATTGTCTCTTGGTTCATACTCATAGAAACTCATTTCTCGGTAATTGTTCATTTTCAGGGTAACAGGCTATTCAAAGAAGGCAAATATGAACTTGCAAAGGCAAAATATGAGCATGTAAAATTTCTGCATTTCTTTATGTTGTGCATTCCTAGGCACCTTCTGTTTTGTCTCCTTTTTATTTTTTCTAGGGAGTTGCACTTGATTTAGTATCATCAACTATGATTTGTGAGTATCCTGAGGTGTCAAATCCTTAGTCTCACTTAAGCTCAATATCTTATAAATTTTGGTTGCATGCATTTTCCTTTCAAAAATGTTGTATAAACTATCTGGTAATTGTTTTACAGGTGCTTCGTGAATTTAATCATGTCAATCCTCAAGATGATGAGGAGGGAAAAGAATTTTCCAATACAAGAGTAAGTATGATTATATGCAATTGGGAAGTCTTCTAACTAATCACTGTATAGACAACTCTAATTCAAGATTATTACCAGTAAAAGTCCATAGTGTTCTCTATGACTTGTGGAGTTAATCTGTATATTTGTAACTTTTGCTGTTTCCATCTTTCAATCTATATGCTTGAAGAATTTGTTGCATCTGAATGTGGCTGCCTGCTTTCTGAAAATGGGGGAACCAAGGAAGTCAATTGAAGCATGCAATAAGGTAATCTTATGCTGTATTTGTTCTGTGAAACTTATATATTGCTATCATTGCACTGTTGAAACTAGTTCTTGGTATCCTAATTTAAAAATTTTAGAATTTGGGGTAACAATTGATGTGCGTCTATGCACCCCTTCTGTATGCAATTCTTGCTTTATCATTTTTGAGTTAAAAGAACCACGATTTTTCTCGTTTCAGAGGAATGCAGAAATAATGGTGAGTTTAGAACTAATGGCAAGAAAGTGCAAACTCTTTTCGTAGTCATTACGAATATTTGAATTTTCTAGGATTCTGATCTCTGATAGGTTTCCTCGCCCTTATTTTGAGCTTCTTATTTCAAATTCCATTTTCATTTTCATTCTCTCTTGGTTTGGGGTGGGGGAAAGAGGAGAATTGACAGGGTAATATTTTTTTATCGGTACGGTAGCTGCAAAATTGTAATATAACTACGCGTCCATATGTCTTGTGCTTCGCTTTGTATAGCATTCAATAAGAGTGTGAATTAATGCGACAAGCTCGTGGTGCACTATTCATGCTTAAGCAAATTTCCTCCAAAAAACTTATTCCATGTGAACTTTTGCATTTCAGTTCTTCCAGATGTAACAATTCATGCTTTTAACTACGAAGGTTGACCGTGTTTTTATGATATTATATAGGTGTTAGATGCGAATCCTGTTCATGTAAAAGCGCTCTACCGCCGTGGAATGGCGTACATGTCTGCTGGAGATTTCGAAGAAGCTAGAGAGGATTTCAATAAGGTGATATTACAATTACCTGATTAAGTTTGAGCATGCAATAGGTTACAACAATACTAATTTAGTTTGAACATGTTTCTAGATGATGACCATTGATAAAACATCCGAGTCAACTGCAAAAGCAGCTCTTCTTAGACTCAACAAGGAGGAGCAGGTTGGTTAAATGGATTAAGTTTGAATTTTGCTGCAAACCTATTGAATTTAACATTTGCCTCCTGCTCATCAAACAGGAAATCCACAAAAGGGCTCGGAAGCAATTCAAAGGATTGTTCGACAAGAAGCCTGGAGAGATTGCAGAGGCTGGAGTAAGCGATACAGAAGATCAAGTTCTTGACGAAACCCACGAGATTGATGATCAGGATGATTTAGATAGTAACAAGGGTCCAGCTATTGCTCGAATTCGTATGGAGAGTAACGAGGAGAATAGTCCTCAGGCTACTGCTCAAACTCGTATGGGTTTTTTGTCCGGTTTGTGGCCAAGTGGCAGAAGATTTTTCGCAGTCCTTGGATTAGACAGATGTACCATTTTGTGAGTTAGTATCCAAAGGAACTTGGATATATTTTTCGAGGAAAGTCACTTGCACGGATGAAATAATGTATGCATTACAGAAATGAGGCGAATAGTAAGAGCAGAAATTTACTTGGTTTCTTGAATGAAATTGGAGGCATTTTCTGCTTTTGGCAATGTGAATGTCCGTTGTAAGGCTTTGCATGTACCTTCAGTTAATAATTTCTTCTATCACTTCAGTTAGATTACTAAGATTTCTTCTTATGTATTTGTTCCCTTAATTTAACGGCATTAAGATAATTTTCGTGAGTAGAAGACACCTCAAAATTAACATTTTATCTGATCTTTTCTTTGAATGTCGCAAAAATACAATAGAACAAAACTTTAGGAACGGCGGTGGCGTCCACTGCCCTATGAGTTAGAAAAGTATTCAGATATATGGCTTTGGCTAACTTACCAAAACATTGTATATTGATTTGAATTTATAAGATTACGTCGTAACAGAATAACCAAAACAGCAGAAAAAATAGGAGCTAACTTAGCTAACAGTTGTACATGCTAAACATCAACTAAACCAATTCATAATTCAAGTGGTTAATGTAGCAGCAAAATCTGGAGAAAAATCTGCACTATGTGAAGGTCCACGATCTTCTATAACAGACATCTTACGACCGGCTGCTATCGCCCTGTACTTGACGAAAAAAAACCCCACAGCATGGCCGGCCACCGCGGCAATGAAGATTCCGACATTGAAGGACATGACAGAGAGCATGACCAAGTAAGCAATAGCCATGCGAACAGCATATACAGCAGCCTGAATCGAGCCACCACTCAAAGGCTTCATCCTCGGTTTTATAGGTGGCGCCGCCAAGATTTCAACAGCCACCGCCAGCAAGAACACAGAGACCAGAGCCAGTATGTACATGCCAAGGCGGCCGTTTGGCCACCCGTCAAACAGAACCACCACATCTTTGCCCCAGAAAAAGGTCATGTGCATAGCCATATCATCCATGTTCATACTATTATCTTTCATGGAATCAGGTGACATGGGCATTGGCATGATCATGGACATTTTGGGGAAGAGAAGAGAGGAGAGAATTTTGTGTGGGAAATGGGAATTATACAAAATCAAAGATAAGTTAAGAATCTATCTAATATTTTTGTGGGGATATCGATTATTCATATGCTTGTAGGAGAGAATACCAAAGATGCAAAATAAATAAATGAGGCCATTTTCCAATTTTGGTTCTCCTTGTGAATTTCCTCCTACTTACATGCAGAGTACTACACTCAAATAGATATAGAAAATAAATAAATGACAGTGACCAAGAATAGGAGATGGTGACAAAACTGTCAAGATTTTGTATTATCATTTTGAGAAATTTTCACCCGCAGTCCCTGAACTATACAATTGTCGCAAATGGATTCGTTGTATCATATCATCCAAAAACTGTACTCAGTTGAGACACGGAAAAGATAGATCAAACTAATATACAAAACCAGTTGTAAAAATAAGCCCAATATATATCTCATAGCATGAATGTTTGATGAAATGACCAGCACCAATGACACCAATAGAAAGCATCAATTGAAAATTTGAACATTTGCATCGTGAAATCTAACAGAAATCAGTACAGCAAATGTAAACATTTGGATCAAGCATACCGAAATCTAAAATTTACATCGGAGTTACATAATGAGTTATTTAATGTCACGTGCCATTCTATCATTTGATAGTTTAAAACACAGTCAACTTTTTGATCCAATTTTTTCCTCCATATCATATTATGTAACCCCTTATATACAATTTTGATAAACAAATAGCAAAATCCAATAATAAATAAAATTATATTGTTTTGAACACCTTGGTTGACGATGAAGTTATGGCCCCCGTTTGGGGCAAATTATTTGCCCAAAATAATGAGAATTATAACCGTTAACCATCAAATCATCTAAAAATTGCTGACTTCTCAGTCTTGTGTAGGGCCCAGCTTTGACTCCAACGGCTGGAATTTTCATTCTTTTGCCCAAAATAATTTGCCCCAAACAGGGTTATGGTAAAAAATGATCCATGGCAGTGTTGACTTTTTTTTTAAACAGTTATAAAACTCTGCATAATCTTGCATGTTATTCAAAATGCTGGTGCAGCGTGGTTGAAATAAATAAGGCCCATTTTGGACGTTTCCAAGTGGGAGTTTTGATGGTCAAATCAACGCGTTTTTGAAAAGCAGAGCTATGGAAAACATCACCAGCGTCCTCTGCACGCATAGTTTAGACCATTTTGCATCAAGACAGAAGATGCATATTTGATACCCGTTACAATAATTAATAAATAATATTTTTGTTATTATATATATATATATATATTTTTTTTTTTATTAATAGGATTCGATTCATTGATATCCAAGGCTGCTTGAGAGTTCTTTTCACCAATTTTGACAGATTTTGGATGATACTGTTTATGATGAGTTGAAAAAATCGGTATTTACTAGTTTTTTTTTTTTTTTTAACATTGTTTTTGGATGATTTAAAAACTATCCAATAATTGTGTAATGTAATTTTGATGATTCTCTCAACACACCAATTTCTCATATTATCTCCTAATTTTACTCTTTATAGTATAATTATTTACAACTAATATATTTTGTTTAAACTAATTTTTAAATAAAATATAATAACTAAAAAAATTATTTATAAGCAAAAATTACATCATAATTAAAAATTATTTATAAGTAAAATATTATTAATAAGATGAAAAAATCACGTTTTGTGTAAAAAAAATATTTATAAAGTAAAAATACTACTCGCTCCGTCTCAATTATATAGGCTTGTTTAGTTTTTCACACAAATTAAGAAAGCTTATTTAATGTCATTGAAAAATTAATTTTTGCTAAGATCTTTCCTAATTTATCCCTATTTAATTTTCAGTGTGTAAAAATAAATTATTGTTGGAATTAATAAAGAACTTGAATTTTCAAGAAGTTTGCATATTAAGTGGAGAAAATTTAATAAGGGTATGTTAGTAAAAGAACACAATAAAATATTCTACATTAGGAAACAAGCCTATATATTTGGAACAAGAGAAAAATGAAATTTAGCCTATATAATTGGGACGGAGGGAGTACTAATAAACCAAAGATTTACTTATAAAATATAAAAAAGTTACTATAAGGAAAAAAATTCACTTATGTGTAAAATTATTTAAAAGCACAAAATTAAAATATAATTATAAAGTTTACTTATAAGTAATAAAAAACGTACTAACTTAAAATTTTAAGTAAGTATTTAACTTTTTAATTAAATATTAACTTATATATAAAAAAAATTACCTATAAAGTAAAATATCACTTATTATGAGTAAGAAAAATTCATACAAGAAATTATAAAATGAAAAACTTTTAAAATCGATAGATAATAAACTTCCAAGCATGGATCAAACTGTTTTAAAAATAGCTATTAAAACCACTCAAAATCAAAATTAGTACGTAAGAAAACACCCATAACCGGTATCGATAATAAACTTCTAAGCATGGATTGAACTGCTTTAAAAATAACTACTAAAATCACACAAAATCAATATTTTAAGAATAACTTATAATTGGTACCCAAAACTCCCAAGTAGCCCTTATAAAACGTTGCGAAAGGGTATTTTTAAATTTGTTTGACATGATGAGTAAATTTTTTTATTTTATTTTATTTTATTTTATTAAATTTGAATTCAGCAAATTAAGTCCTTGCTTGATCTTGGTTTTTAAGAAGTGATTTACAACAAAAGAATATCACATATATTATCTTTCTTTATTTTGTACAATTTAACTTATCAATCAGGTCATAAGTAGCCTCAATTCAATTACATACTAAACTCTGGAAGCATGTAAGATGATAGTGTAGATTTTCTTTAATCTTGCTGAAGAAATGTATGTTGTTTGAGAACAAATTATGACACCAGCCTCAGTTGGAAATTGTCATGCCCATACAGATGCTGCATCAATTCTTAACAACACAGAGAATCATGAAATTCCCAATAAGCATATCGTCCACCGTCGCTGTGGGATGGTCAATCAGAGGTGAATCCACCAGCTGTGTATATAACTCTAACACAAAAATCTTTAGAATTCATGATTTTCACATATAGATGAATTGATCAAGATACATACCTTGATCCATAGCGATAGATGAAAAATTTAAACCTGCAAAATAGGAACTAGTAAATCTATAAACTATTCTATCTCTTTTCCTCTCTATATTGAATGATATATTTGATGAGCTTCATCCATATTTATAAGCAGAGAGAGGCAGTTCAAGAGTCATGCAAACCAAAAGTCATGAAAACTATTCACTTTCCATCAAAGTGTATAGCTATAAAACTGACACTTCTCAATGAACCAACATAATTTTACTTGGGCCACATTAATTGATCTTACATTTTCGAATTAGGAATGCGTGAATTCAAACCTGAAACAATTAACTCTAACAAGAATACACACTTAATTTATTGTTTTAAAGATTGATTTTCTAATTGCTAACTAAATTAAAGTAAGTTGAGACTTGAGATAAGAGTAAATTTCAATCACATAAAATACTAGTACTCCGAATTCACCTTTGTGATATGTGATTCAATTATCAATTCGTTAAAAATCAATGATCCAAAAATATTTAACGGTACCCATATACGGATTTAATTATCTCTAATTAAGCCCCGTTCGGTAAAAATTAAAATTAAAATTTTAATATAAGTCAAAGTTAACAGCTAATTTTAACCACATATTTTATGAGACCCACAACTTTTCAATAACACATTTCTTCAATTTTTATCAAAATTTAATAAAAATCTGATTTTAATTTCCATCAAACAGGGGCTAAATTGCAAACATATAAGCATGCATTAATTCACAAAGATCATCATATAACAATCATAATGATATATCTATCTATTATAGGACACTGTGTTTTATATTACCATGTGATAATTTATACACAATCTTTCGGAAGACATATTATTGAATGATGAATGAAGAACAATGAAGAAAGAACAAAATGGAGCAGAAAAATATCTTGATCTTATTATCCAACTCGACAGAAGAAATAAAATGTTCCAACATTATAAATGCCAGCTAAAATATGGAAAAGGTGGGAAGTACAAAGAGGCGGGAAAAATAGTTAAACTAAAATATCTAAACTAACTCTTCAAACGTGAACTTTGACAGCTAAGCTCTCCAGCTGGATGATTCTTGATCTGTGTTCTGTTACTCCCCCTCAAGATGGAGTGTGGGGATTAATCACACCCATCTTGGACAATGTCGGAAACATCAAAGAGGCCGGTATAGCTTTTGTAAAAATGTCAGCCAGTTGATGAGCAGAACGAACGGGTAAAAGCTTGAGAGATCCATCAGTAACCTTGTCCCGAACAAAGTGAAGGTCAATTTCAATATGCTTCGTACGTTCATGGAAACTAGGATTTGAAGCAATGTGAATGGCCGCTTGATTGTCACAAAAAATCACCGTTTGATCTGTTTTAAAAATCTGAAAATCAAGAAGTAACTGAGTTAACCAACTCAGTTCACCAGTAGTGGCTGTTAAGGCACGATATTCAGCCTCAGCTGAAGATCTAGAAATGGTAGTTTGTTTCTTGGCTTTCCAAGAGATTAAAGAGTTTCCAAGAAAAACACAAAATCCGGTAACTGATCGTCTTATATCTAGACAAGCTCCCCAATCCGCATCAGAAAAGGCCTTTAATTGAAAAGAACCTGTAGCAGAGAACAAAATTCCTTGTCCTGGACTTGCCTTAATATACTGTAATAAGTGATGAACTGCATCCAAATGAGGTTGCCTGGGTTTTGATACATATTGACTTAGTTTATGCACTGCGAATGTAATATCTGGTCTAGATATTGTAAGGTAAAGGAGTCGGCCAATTAGTCTTCTGTACATTGACACATCAGTAAGCAAGTCCCCTACAGTCAAACTTAGTTTTAGGTTAGGATCCATTGGTAACACAACGGGTTTACAGGCTAGAAATCTTGTATCCTCCAGCAACTGAAGAGCATATTGTCTCTGTGACAAGAATATGCCCTTATGAGATCTGACTATCTCAAGCCTAAGAAAATACTTCAACCGTCCAAGGTCTTTCAACTTAAATTGATTATGTAGGAAACATTTCAGAGAGTCAATGCCATTCTGGTCAGCACCAGTGATAAGTATGTCATCTACATACACCAATAGAGCAACAAATGCACTCCCAGATCCTTTTGTAAATAACGAGTAATCTGATTTGGATTGACAAAAACCATGTGCAACAAGGGTAATGGAGAATTTGGTAAACCACTGTCTCGAAGCCTGCTTCAGCCCATAAATCGATTTGTGCAACCTACAGACTAAATTCTCCCCCTGAAGTCTAGAACCAGCATACTCTCTATAACCCAAAGGCAAGTTCATATAAATTTCTTCGAATAAGTCCCCAATAAGAAAGGCATTGTTAATGTAAAGTTGAACAATATGCCAGTTTTTCATTGCCGCAATGGCTAGAAGAGTTTTCACTGTGACCAGTTTGGCCACTGGTGAAAAAGTCTCATTGAAGTCCAAGCCTTCCTGCTGAGTATATCCTTTAGCCACCAAACGTGCTTTGTATCGTTCTATGCCACCATTTGAGTTGTATTTTATTTTGTATATCCATCGACATCTAATCGTATGTTTTCCATCAGGTAATTTTCCAATGGACCAAGTGTTAGTCATCTCCATTGCATCCAATTCTGCTGCCATAGCAGCCTTCCAATGATCATATTTGACTGCCTGATGGTAGTATGCAGGTTCGAAATTGGATGAGACATTGAACAAGAATTGGCAGTGAGATGGAGAGAAAGCCTTATAAGAAATATATTTGGACAATGGATATGGTGAGGAATCATGTGGCTGTTGGGTGTTGGTCAGTAGATTACAGTGACAATCTCTCAGATAGGAAGGAGGTCTGATGAGTCGTGATGACTTTCTTGGGGCATTTGATGGTAGAATGGGATCAGTACTTGCATCAGGGATGGGAAGAATTGGATTTCGGGTTGAAAGTGTGGATGAAGAATCAATGTCAAGAGTGGGAATGGGCAATACATGATCAGGAAATGGATCAATAACATCAGAATGATGTGGAATGGTTTGAAATGGGAATATGTGTTCATGAAAAACAACATCACGAGAAATAAAGAAAGTTTTCGATAGAATATCATATAATTTGTACCCTTTGATCCCTGGTGGATATCCTACAAAAATGCACGCTTTAGCTTTAGGAGTGAATTTTGTTCTACCTGATGGCAGCGTGGAAGCAAAGCAGAGACTGCCAAAAACTTTGAGTTGACTATAATCAACAAGAATTTTATGCAATAAAGAAAAAGGTGTCTTGTTTTGTAGGATGGAAGAAGGGGTTCTGTTGATGAGAAAAGTGGCGGTTAAGATGCATTCACTCCAAAATGGAATGGGAACTTGGGATTGAAAATATAGTGATCTGGCCACATTGAGCAAATGTTGGTGTTTTCTCTCCATCACCGAATTCTGTTCAGGTCTTTCAACACAAGCAAATTGATGAATTACCCCTTTTGAGTGAAAGTAATCAGTGAACCTCAAATCTGGTGCATTATCCGATCTAAACTTCTTTATATTCTTTTGGAATTGAGTCTCAATGAACCTAAAGAATCTGGGAATAATGATGCTCGCTTCTGATTTGTTTTTCATGAGATACACCCATGTAAATCTAGTGTGATCATCCACCAAAGTGAGAAAATATCTATACCCTGAGTGAGAAGGAATATGATACGATCCCCAAGTATCACAATGTATCAAGTCAAAAGCATTGAGAGAAAAATTGTTATTTGAAATAAAAGACAATCTCCTCTATTTTGCCAAAGGACAGACATTACAAGGAACTGAGTTATATTTTCCATGCTTGTTACAAATCAAATGCAACTGATCCTTTAGAACTTCTAACTTTCGAAATGACAAATGGCCTAATCTGTGATGCCAAGTATTGACATTCACTTTATTCAAATCAGTGCACATGGAAGTACAAACATTATCATTCAACATATTACTTTCAGAATTTTCTCTTGAATCTACTAAGATATTACTCAATATGTATAAGCCAGCAGTTTTGTTACCCTTTCCAATCATCTTCTGGCTGTGTGTGTCCTGAATAATACAAGTGTTAGTGAAGAATTTAGCTTCCATATAAGGATCCTTGGTCAATGAACTAACTGACAAGAGATTAAACTTAAACTGTGGTACATACAGCACATCCTTAAGCATCAGTTTATGTTCCCAATTCACATTCCCAATGAAGTTAACCGAAATTTTCTTATGATCTGGCAAAATGACATATGTATTTATAATAGGTTTCATAGTGCAGAAGGCAGATTGATTTGAGCATATATGACTAGTTGCTCCTGAATCCAGCACCCAATGTTCAGGTGAATTTATCCATGAATTAGGAGGAATGTATAAGCACGTACCTGATGCTTGGTTAGAGAATTCATCAGTTTATGTGCAAACCTTTGCAGAGGTCAGATGAGTGCTGAGCAAAGTCCTCAGTTGTTGACATTGAGTAGTACTCAAAGATTGCATAAAATCTGGTGTGCTACATTGTGTTTGGTCTGATTTGGACTCAGAGTTCACCTGATTTGCCATCACACGTCTAGGCTGGTTGCTTCCAGCTCCCAATCGATCATTGAAACCAGAATTTTGTCTTGTTTTAAAACCAGGAGGATAGCCATGTAACCTGTAGCATTTATCCACTGAATGACCTATCATCTTGCAGTAGGTACACATAGGCTTTTCTTTCCTTTGAAACTGCTATATGTCTGTCATGAACTGATCTTCTTGTTATCAGTGTTAGCATAGAAGGCCATAGTATCACTTGCACCAGAATTATTGATACTCCTTTGATGTTCATCTTGGGAAACAAGGGAGAAAACCTTGTTGATAGAAGGTATTGGATCCGTGAACAGTAGTTGCCCCCTTATCTGAGCATATGTATCATTCAGCCCCATCAAGAATGACATCACGTATTCCATCTGATAGTGTTATGTTATTTTCTTGTTACCACCGCAATCACACTTCGCACATGTACACATTGGCCTGTAATTACTTAGCTCTTCCCAGATAGTCTTCAATTTGGTGAAATAGACACCAAAAGACAATTGACCTTGGGCTAGATTCATCAGCTCACGCCTTAACTGGAATATACGAGGTCCATTTCTTTGTTGAAATCTCTCTTTCAAGTCAATCCATATATCATGTGCCGAATCTGAATATATAAGACTTGCAGAAATTTCTTTAGATACCGAATTGAGGATCCACGAGATGACTATATTATTGCTGCGGATCCAATTATTTAACTGGTCATAATCAACATCGGGTTTGGGCAAAGACCCATCCACAAACCCCAGTTTGTTCTTCACTGATAAAGCAATAACCATGGCTCTACTCCATGAAGCATAGTTATCACCGACGAGAGGTTGTGACACAAGCACAAGTCCTGGACTCTCTGAGTGATGAATGCAATAAGGACTGGAACCATAAAAAATGGCGGAATTGTTCATAGATGATGGGTTATTTGCTGTTGTTGACTCCATCACAAATTGTGAAATTAATTGAGTTAAAAAATGCAGACAATAGAAGCATAAAGCTCTGATACCATATTGAATGATGAATGAAGAAAGAACAAAATGGAGCAGAAAAATATCTTGATCTTATTATCCAACTCGATAGAAGAAATAAAATGTTCCAACATTATAAATACCAGCTAAAATATGGAAAAGGCGGGAAGTACAAAGAGGCGGGAAAAATAGTTAAACTAAAATATCTAAACTAAGTCTTCAAACGTGAACTTCGACATCTAAGCTCTCCAGCTGGATGATTCTTGATCTGTGTTCTATTACATATAAACCTCAAACGAGTTTTAATGGTGCCGAAAATCAAAACAGAATTAGAGAATAATAAATATTTGACCCAGAAGACAAGATTAAACAAAAATGAGCAATTTCAAATTAAATCAAAACACAAAGTTTCGTTGTTAAATCTATCCACAATAGGTTTAATAAAATATGGTTGGATTAATAAAAAGATAAAAAGTTGAAAAATTAATGCCCGAATATTCTAGATGAAAAGATGGTTGCCTCGATGATGAATTTCTTCAAGATCTTGAATTTGCACATTATTCGTTGTCAAGGAAAACTCGGAACTTTGATCTCTTTTTTTTTTTTTTTTTTGCTACACAGGTGTCCACCTTCGGCGACTAATCCTGGGGTCTACGTCTTGACCCCTAAAGACACAGACCAGGTAAACCGCGGGATGTGCCCCAAACTGGTCAGGGTCCAAGAGCCCCCTCCACTGATCTGCCAAAATGCAGAGCGAGTCAACATATGTTGCACCTTGCCTTCCAGGAGAACTCATGCCTTCCAGGATAAATACTGCCTTCCAGGAGAGAGACTGCTTTCCAAGAGCCCCACGAATCGAACTCGCGACCTCTGAACTGCCAGCAACTAAGAGCCCCGTCCTTTGCCAATTGGGATGTGCCCCGGGGGGCCGGAACTTTGATCTCTTTAATATATATTGTGTGGTCCTTTCTCTTGATCTAGGCTTGGTCTTTATATAGTCCTCAATTTGTCTCGAAAGTCATGTACAAAAATTATTCGAAGTGCTACTGAATTAGGAAAATAAAAAATGAAAATCCATGTTCTGACCAGAAAGCACAACAGGCCCTTAAGGGGCCAAAAATTCATCGGCCACGATCGCAGCTATGCGTGTTTAGCTCCTAGTTTTCTCTACAATTTTACTCCCCAACTCCAGGTTTTTATACATTTTTGGTCCTTCCATCTTTAAATAAAACAGATTCCTGTCCTACTATTTCCAATACCTTCCAGATTGATCCTTCAGCTTCCAAACTCATTCACTTTGGATCTTAAACTTTTTTCCTTCAAATTTGGTACTTCAAAGTTTCGAGAATTTTCACATTGGTCCCAAATTCTTAAATGTACTTTCAAAGCTTCTAATAAAGTCCGAACTTCCTGGTAGGTCTTCAATTTCATCCTTAAAACTCCGATTTTGCCCCAATTCTCTTCATTTATGCTCAATTGATATTCAAGTTGGGATCATAATATACACTAAATCAAGTAGAAATTCACTTAATTTATCTATAAAATGCAAGTTTTTTAAGTCTAGATTCAGAAAACTTCACTCTTAATTTGAGGGATCAAATGTAAGTGTTATGCCCTAAGTCCAATCAACTTTGAAACATAAACACTTTTAATATATATTATCAATGCGTATTTATGGCAATATCTATTATTTAGTTAAATTAATATTCTAATAAATTAATTAACAAAATTCATAGATTCAAGTCTTAGTTATTTGTTAATCACAAGGAGTTATGATTGTGAGATACAAATTACATATGATTGAATCTTAAATCGTTGTGGTTGTATGTAATAACGAGATACGGATATCGTTATTACGGATAGACCATCACGTGTAGCATTTCTTACTTGTGAAGTAAGCAGCTGATCTCACAAGCTAAAGTGTGGTCACAATTGAATGAACACGTGGATGTTTTGTTATAGAACAAAACATTGGAGACCCGCTGAGAGATTTCGCATGAATAACTATCTGAGATTGAGATTGACACATATCCATATCTCATAATTGATCGGATCATATTGACGAAAGGATTATAATGTCACGGTAAATGAACAAGTTCGGTTTTGTCACATCACGTGACATTTTGGCGGAAAAGAGTTTTCGACGTACATTGACTTAACAGTGGGATAAAAGATATGATCGATAATTGAGATTGACACATATCCATATCTCATAATTGATCGGATCATATTGACGAAATGATTATAGTTTCACGGCAAACGAACAAGTTTGATTTTGTCACACCACGTGACATTTCTCGTCACATGTATTGCCCGACACATTGCTAGATGTCAATCTGGGACAACGAATGTGAATTAGTGATAAATTAAAATAAGTGTTTTAATTTATCGATTTTGATTAGATTAAAATAATAATTCACGTCGTTAGGTATCGTGATTGGGAACCTAATGAGTCACACACAAAAGAGAAATAAAAGAATGAGATTCACCGATTAATTAATTAGCAATTGTTGGATAATTAATTAATTGAGTTGCTTATTAATAGGCCTCAATTAATTAATTGGATTAATTAAATCATGGATCAGATTTAATTAATGGGAAGATTTCCCATTTAAAAGAATAAGTTTAGCCTATTTCCAAAATAAGAAAATAAGTTTGAAAT
>CAIGRT010118662.1:0-14011 GCA_903798405.1 Fraxinus platypoda | reverse complement strand
ATTAATGTAGTCCTATAAGCACAATTTCTATCGAATTAAGCCATATTCAAGTATTAATGTCAACAATAAGTCATGTAATGTTGCTAAGGCCCGTTCAGCTCGACTCGGCCCTATTTCCAAAAATGGGGCTCGACCTACCAAGCATCAGGCCTGGCCGGCTCGGATTTTTTTCTGGACAAGTCACGGGCGACCCGATCCGACAAGCTAAATTGACATCCCTAGCTAAACCCCTATCAAAGATCATTGATGCCAACACCTCCAAGTTCATTTGGAAGAATATTATTTGTTGGTTCGGGATTCCTCACTCGTATATGATAATAAAAGGAAATTCGACAACAAAAACGTCAGGGACTTGTGTGAAGAATTGGGAATCAAGAAACATTTTTCTTCTCCCCATCATCCAAAGCAAATGGTCAGGTGGAGGTAGTTAACAAGACCATCAAGCACACATTGAGAAAGAAGCTTGATGCTTCAAAATAGGCGTGGGTGGATGAGCTTCCCCATGTATTATAGGCAATTTGTACCGCAAGTCGAACCACAACAGGAGAAACCCCATTCTCTATGGCCTATGACTCCGAAGCCATGAGTCCGATTGAAGTAGGGCTACCTTCGCCTCTCCACCTATACTTCAATAAGATATCAAATGATGAAATGCGAATATGTGAGTTAGATTTCCTTGAAGAAAGTAAGAGGATTCCCAAATAAAATTAGCCTCCTACCAGCGAAAAATGATTAGATACTACAATGTCAAGGTTAAGAAGAAGTCATGCCAAAGGGGTGATATCGTGTTAAGAAAGGTCTTCCTCTCCTCCAAGGAACCCGATGTGGGCACATTGGGACCCAATTGTGAAGGCCCTTACCGTATATCTAACGAAATTGAGGTAAGGGACTTTTAGAATCTAAAACTTAGATGGAAAGGTGCAATCCCACCCCTGGAATGTCGAGCATTTGAGAATGTACTATTAGTAAAATCTTGTTCTTTCATCCTTGGATTCTCAGATTTTATGTACCTTTTGTTAATAAAGATGTTGTATGCTTACCACCATCTCCCAAACAAATCCCTTCCATGAATGTGACAAACATTATGGAAGAAGTTTTTGCACGGAAGAGCCACCCCTTGCAGAGAACATTGCTCACCTCGAAATAAAATAAACAAAGCGTCCTTACGAAGACGAATTTAAGTCTACAAAGTAGAGCTTTTCACAAATGAATGATACATAACTTTGCCCATATGTTATTCAAATTATATTATAGCGAGCCCGTGCAAGATTATATTCAAGTTAATTATGGCGAGCCCATATGCATTTGTCCTTAATTAAGGTGAGCCCATATGTTATTCAAATTATATTATGGCGAGCTCATACGAGATTATATTCAAGTTAGTTATGGCGAGCCCATATCTATATTCAATATTAATTATGGATAGCCCATATTTTCATTCAACGTTTAATTATGGCGAGCCATGTGCATTTGTCCTTAATTACGGCGAGCCCATATGTTATTCAAATTATATTATAGCGAGCCCATACGAGATTTTATTCAAAGTTAGTTATGGTAAGACCATATCTCTATTCAATATTAGTTATGGTGAGCCCATATGTTCATTCAATGTTTAATTATGGNCCCAAATGTTCATTCAATGTTTAATTATGGCGAGTCTATACTTTCATTCAGAGTTAATTATGGCGAGCCCATGTGCATTTTTCCTTAATTATGGTAAGACTATATGTTATTCAAATTATATTATGCCAAGCCCTTATGAGATTATATTCAAGTTAGTTATGGCAAGTCCATATCTATACTCTAAGTTAGTTATGGCGAGCCCATATGTTCATTTAATGTTTAATTATGTCGAGCCCATAGGTTCATTAGAGTTAATTATGGCGAGCCCATATGTACATTTTTCCTTAATTATGGCAAGCCCATACGTTATCTAGTTAAATTTAATCATGACAAGCTCATACAAGGTTTAGAATCATCACGCCATCACTTGTTTCATTAAAGATTTGAATTGTTCAAGTTAGTACACATCATTCATTACAACTTTAACTAGCACACAGGCAAAATTGAATGGAATAATTTTATACAAAGAATACAGTGGGAAGATACAATCGAAATATAAGGATCAAAGTCCTAAAGCTAGGTGGCAGCATCATCCAGCTCAGGCTCAACTTGGACGTCGACCACTTCAACATAATCTCGTTTACATGAGTAGATGGACCTGCTAGGAGGAACTCCTCTTTCGTGGAAGCCAAATCCACTTGGGAATGCAGCTTAATAAGTCACCCGAAGACTTTATTATACTTGACCTTCGTTCAGTATAAATTGAGGCCGTCATACTCAGCTTTTTCATGAAAATGAGAGATATAATCATTCTTGGCTGCCTTTCCTACCCCACTCAGCTGATGCCTCAAGTTGTCAGCCTCAATAGCCAGCTCGAGCCTTCAATTCTCCTTTCTCTTTATTGCAGCCTCTATGGTTGACGAAGCAATCCGCTGCAGGTTGTTAAAGTTTTCAACCTGCTTCGTCAAATCATTTACTTGAACTTTGTAGAGGTGAACTTCTTTCTTCAGTTCACTATTTTCTTTAGAAAGTGCCTTCACCCTAGACTCTGCTTCACCCTGCTTAACCTTGGAGGCTTCAATGACCTCATTGGCAGAAGATACCTTAGCCTTTGCCTTACTCAACATCACTTCAGCATCGGAGGCCCTTTGCAGATGTTCTTTGTTAAGCCCCTACAACCTCCTCATGTCCATCTAGATGTTTAAGAAGAAGCCCTTCGAGCGAGCTCACATGGCGAGGTCTACCTCCACCAAATCAATTGAGTTGTAGATCTCAACGTAAGATGAGTACTTATCAGTCCAATACTTGTTGTGAACTTTCTTAGCCACGTGGACCTTTGCGGGAAACATTTCCATCACAGTAGGGGCAATCTCGATAGATCTTCGCCTAGGAAATCTTGGGCCATCCTATCAGAAGAAGCACTTCTAATGGCCTCTTTGCCTCTTTTCCTCTTCACGAGGCTCACATCCTCTTTAACAACCTCTTCCACGTCAATAGGCGTATGGAAGAAATGGGTTTTGTTTCAATGGGCCATTTCTGGGACTCGAAGATAGTTGTTTGACGCTTTGGAAGAGAAGGTAGTTCGGTATTCTTTGTCAAGACCAACCTCATCTTCTGGTTCTTTTTCCTAAAAGGCTCAAGTTTCTCCTTCCCTTTATTCTCCTTCTTCTCTAGGATAAGAGTTGGGTTCGTCTTGGATAAATGGGACAACTCATCCCTTTGATATTTGTAGGTGGAGGAGCCAGTGCTCACTGGTTTCTTCTTTTTCGCCTCTCCTAGGCTCCTCATGAAAAACATGTCAGGTTTGACATATTCTTTCTTCTCATGTTGCTCTGTAAGAAGAAAAGGCAAACCTTTAGCGCTATCAAAAATCTTAGTAGAATCACCCAAAAAGATAATAAGGCGTGTGCTTACCTTTTGTCGCCATCAAAAGGTGTGTTACAAATAGGGTTCGTTTGCGAAGCACATTCTTGAAATAACTCATCTCTGAAGGTTGTTCGTAAATGGCTCAGATAGTAGCCCACTTTGAAGGTTCGAGCTCGAATAGATTAACTACAGCTACAAAACAAACAAGTTAGCAATGCGAGCAAGTAGGAAATAATAAAAACAAAAAAGATTGATTGTTACAGCCACAATACTTGTGATACTAGGTCATCATAGTTATCTCTAGGACGACATCCCCCTCCATTGTCTATCACCTTAATCTAAAACCAAGATGACTTTCAGTTCTTTATCGAGTTCGAAGTACCCTAGATTAAGGGTAAATGCGAACCCCAAGGGTTCATATAGTACGACCCTTTATAGTCCTCTCCCCCACTGGAGGCTCGGGGGCTGAAAAAGGATTTGAAAAACATGGGGGGCATATCCTCACCAAGATTGACTTCCTTTTAAAGAACTCTACGCATTTGGTACTAATTGAGTGGGAGCTAAATTGTATTGTCTAAGTAGGTATCTAAAGAATGGGTGTAGGAAAATCTTCATCCTACCACTCAAAATGGCCTCCCTCACTGCCAGTACCCCTTCTTGGGGAAACAAGCTCGCTCGTGTGGGGTGGGTACGAACATCTCTATAGTGTTAGGGATCATATACCTCTCCCTAAAGGTCTCCAACTCACTATCTTATATGCTTGTTGGCTATAAAGACGTCCCCACCTTACACTGTAGTCTACGGGGCCCTAGCATCTTCCACGCCAATGTGGACCCCCCATCGCCTCCATGATCCTCTCAGTTGGGATTATAGGAGGCAAACCAGCCTCGATGCAAATAAGGGCCATGTTCATTCCAGCGGAAGACCTCTCTTTGGTGCTTTTCTTTGATGAAGAAGCCATTAGATGCAACAAACACGAAATGAGGTAAGATTCTAATACTTACGCTGACAATGAACACACTGAAGGCTTGAAGTTACAAGCGATCGTTGAAAATGTAATGAAGGTGGCTTGGAGTCTTAAAGAATTCTTGGAAAGCTTTCCAAACGTTTAAGAGCTTTTGCAAAGTAAAAAGAGAAGAAATGGCGAAGTCTGTCTCTTTTATATGCAAGTAAGGTGAGGCCCCTCCGTCGGATCAGCCCTAGGGAAATCCTAAGCGTACACTTGTCCGTCCATCTAGCAAGGTAAAACCAAAAGGGCGCCTACTACAATTTGAATCAATGACTCAGATGGCTCCGTGTTATGCACGCACTCAAGGTTTCGAGTGATTTCTGTCAGCTGTAACAAGCCATTATCATTGTGTAGTAAATGTGCACACAATATGAATATGGGGAACTTCCAAGCCATGTACCTGCTGCGCTTTGAAACTATGTAATGCTTTCAAATCATCGCAGCACGTGCCCCGACAGGTTTCAGTTGCTCCGACATGCTCTCCCTCTTTAGTAAGGGCCTCGACTTGCTTCATTCAGCCTTATTACAAACTTAAATTGCTCCAATAGCCTCACCTGCTTCTTTGGCAAGGGCCTCGTTTCGCTTCATTCAGTCTTATTACAGGCTTTAATTGCTCTAACAGTCTCGCCCTCTTTAGCAAGGGCCTCGTTTTGTTTCATTCAGCTTTATTACAGGCTTTAGTTGTTCCAACGAAATCTCGCCCTCTTTAGCAAGGGCTTCGTTTTGCTTCATTCAACCTTATTACAGGTTTCAGTTGCTCCAATAGCTTCGCCTCCTTTAGCAAAGGCCTCACCTCAAAAGTACATGCACTATATGAATAATCATGTAGAGACTTCAGGGACAGATTATTACGCTGTGCCTCTTTTTTCTTCATTACCAACTTGAAAGTCCACGCACTATATGAATAATAATACATAGACTTTAGGAACTATTGTTATGCCTTGATTTACAGGGTCCCAAATATCTTACGTGGTGAGCAAAGATAGGGCCCCACACCGCCTCAGAATATATTAACACAATGTTGATCTAATTGAACCCCTTCATGTGGGCTGAATCAATATGCTTGCCAACCCCACTGAACCACACTAACCCTCATAGGAAGAGTCAGCCTGTGAGTGGAGGCGGGCCACAGAAGGAGCTCAACACGAGATCTCCCAAGCAATCTTTTTGATATACGATTGATGTGACAATTCACTGTCACCGCCATCACTGCCAGCCTATCCGATCAAGTCCAAAGCCGCATGTTAGGCATTATGGATAAGAGTTCACACTTAGTGCCATTTGAAGGTATAAGAGTTTAGACTTTCAAGTCATAACTTTGCCATATCACTATTCTATTTTTTATTCCCCAAAGACGACCACCCCTTTTTATTTTGGAGGCTCATGTGTAAAGCTCTCCCACACTCATATATTTTCTTCCCCAATTGACTTTACCGTCGAAGTGCAAGCGACCAACTCAATCCCCACTGGAAGAGGCCACGTGTGGTTAACGGTTTGTCCAAATGTGTAGGAACGAGACTTGCGTGGATGTGAGAGGCCTTGAAATCTGTTGGCCACGTTGAAGTTACATTTTTTGGGATCAATAGAAATCATTAAGGTAGAAGCAATATCGTGACACGGGACAAGATGAGAAAGAAACTTAAGAAGAAACATCGACCTGACAATTACAGGAACGATGTTTCTCTTAAATTTTACAATTTTAAACAAAAAGAATCATCTATCAAGGAGTATATGACTGAGTTTTATCTTCTTATAATGAAGCAAAATCAAGCGTGTCTTGTGAGTGCAGCAAGACAACTATATGGCCTATTTTCCTACAATGTTTCTCCAATTTCAAGACCATCAATGATGTCTTGATTTAATGTCCATTATTATTTCTAATTATCTTGCAAATAATCCAATATAGATGTTTCAATTTTGACATTTATATTTACCACATATTGTTGCAAAAGTCTTTCAGCATGCAACAAATATATCATTAGATCAGGAACTTATAGCAATAGTATTATCCATATGAAACCTGATTTAATGTGTTGTTATTATCTATAGCTAAAATACAAAAAAAATCAGAAGCAAAACGGAAAAACAACTCACAAAAGAACTAGCTCACATTTACAACATTCTCGTTGTTACATTTTTTTTTTTTTGCTTTTTCGTGCTAACTTCAATTTAAAGAATATCTTCTAGTCTTGTTACATAAAAAAAAAAAAAAAAAAAACAAAATCAAAAAAATATAAAGCTAGAGCTCAGAAAAATAGTTAGTTTTATTTTATTCACAAATCAAATTGAAAGATTTTAACATGACGCTTCTCTTTCAATTCATCCATTACGAGAACAAAACTGATTCACATCCATATACTCTTTATTCTTGTATCTTTTTCATTTTCTTTTTTAAGCGTATCAAATTGTAAAATACTTTGGTGCCATCGTGAGTCACCATAAGAAAACAAAATAGGTACGAGTGTACCTTACCATCCAAAGTGATATTGTATTCTATTCCTTTTACCGTCTTTACAATGAACAATAACATCATGTATATTCCTATTCCCAGAAAGACCATCCGTAACCAAAATAGCAGTGACTTAAGAAACTGTTTGATGTAGAGCATATTTTTGAAAAAATGGGTCAAAATGGGGAAAAAGTAAGTGTAGAGAGAATATCCGAATTTCGGTTTGGGCTCATAATACCATTCCGGAAAGAGGTTGATGATACGAGCAAACTCTTCTCTATGCGATGAAAATGATGGATTTTGGCCATCCGAGATCGTTTAGGATTCGAAAACTGATTTTGAAAGTTTTAGTGCTGTTTTTGTCATTTAGTTTATTTCGAATTCTTTTTTAATTTTTGCTTGTTTAAACTAGGTTTTCATTAATTTTGCTCTTATTAAACTAGGTTTCTTGTAAACCCCTACAAATAAAGAGTTATCTCATTTTTTTTTTATTATCTTTCATTATTAAAATTTGTGAGTTTAATTTTTCATAATTTGATAGATTCCAAAATTCGTATTCTTAAGGTTTCCACTTGAATTCTTTATTTCGCGCTGCGTCACTATTGGTACATTGTATCTTTCTTGACCAAGGCCAGGGTCACACCATATTCGAATGGAATGATTTTTTAAATCAAGAATGATACTTAAACTTCGAAAGAAATCCGTGTAGGATTTTCTTTGCAAAATATCTATGAATTTAGCGACAATTGATATTCAGGTAATTTGTCGCAATGATTTAATCATTTTCGCACTTCGTTTTCAAAAATAAAAATATATAGTTGTAAATAAAAAGGTTGATCAATTGATGAAACTATTTAATTTATAAAATGATATACTTGACGTTTAATTTTAAATGTGTAAATGCCTTTATTTTTCCTTGCATCTTTATCATAGCAAAGTTTCAATTGTAACTTTGCACCATGATATTAAAATTTAAATATTCTTCAGAATTTGATTTAAATAGTGTGTACAACTCTTGTTTATTTTCAAACTAATTTCACTATTGGAATAACGTAATGCACCACTTTCTCTATGAAACTTAACGGCTTCACAATGAACACAAAAAGTTGACACTGAGAAGGTACATTTTTTTAGAAGTTCTTTCATGCTTCTTAAATTATATTTATAAGTACTGCACAAAGTTGACGATGATTCACCATTCAAAATGCCACTTTCAACACATTTGGACAACATATAATATATGGATAATGTTATATGTTATATGTACGTCAAGATTTACATAATGGATTACATAATGCCACATCATGTTTTTTATCCAATTTTTTTCCCTCCACATCATTTTCGGTAACCGCTCAGGTATTTGTTTTATGTACGAGTAGCAAAATCCATAATATATATCCTTTATATCAATATAAAATTATAAGAAGTACAAATTGTTTCGACGTACATCTTTTCAGCATATTGATGAATAATGATTATATGTTGTACCGATATATAGTACGCAAATTTAATAATACAGAAAAACATACGCATACATCATTGAGTATGTATAGTGATAGAATGTTGTTTTCATGGCAATTAGCAATAATATTTGTTTCAAAAATGAAAACATCTACAAATTAAGTAAATCAAAAAAGTAAAGCCATTAACAATGAGAAAAAAGAAGATGGCTTCATACATAAATAGCTAAATAGCTAGAACAATTAGTTATAGATTAAAGCAAACACGTACCTTGTTGGAATATACACAATGTAGTGAAAAAGCATAACGTTGTGAAAAATCGAAAATTATAATGTGAAATCAATAAATACCAACATCAACAACATCACTTTATTTATCGACAATATCACCAAATATATCTAACTCAATCACGTCAACTATATTATATAAAGAACCACAACAGATGTATCAAAAAGGTATCACTAAGCTACAATGCCATTTTTTTATAGCATATTCAAGCAATAGCAAATTGTATTCAAATAAGAAACCCTATTTTATTTAGTTTTTAGTAAAAAATTTGCTTGTACAAAAATAAAATCCCTATAGTGTAAGGAAAATAAAACAATAAAAATAAGTTAACATAATCTATAATTCTGAGTGTGTATCGAATTCACCATCACACGATGAACTAGAATTAACTACTTCAGACATTAGAAGGTGTTAGAATTCGGGTGTGATCCGAATTCGAAAAATTCTAATTGAAGTGCACGTCAATTCTAATTCACCATCTTTTGATATTTTGGTTGTTTCATAACATAAGGATATTTCGAGCCAATAATCTAAAGTCTATGAATAAGTAAATATACATCAAAATAAGAAGAAATGAAATGGAGAAAAGATAGAGCTACATAATATGTCTATGTTTGAGCCATATTAAAAGGTTAAGAATGCATTTTGGAATAGTAGATTGATGGAGAATGTGCGATTAAAAAATAAGAAAAAGATTTGAATTTGCGTGTAATATTATTTTATTGAAGAATGTGTGGTTGAAAAGAAGATAGAGAAAAATATATTTTGAAAAAATGAGAATAAAAAAAAGGCTATATTTAAAAAATGAAACAAAGTAATAAGTTAAAAAAGATTCAGATACATCATATGATACACACATTATCAACATCTCTATTTCTATCAACAATATTACCATACAAGTTTTCACTTATCATATTACATTTACTTCAATATCGACTTCCTTTAATAATATCACTAGATATATTTGCTTCAATCACGACAACTGCATTGATAAACAACAACTCCATGAAATAGACAACACTAAACTGCCGTGTTTCTTTTTACAGTATATTCACGAAATAACAAATTGCATAAAAACAAAAAATCACAATTTGTTTAGCTTTCAGTAAAAAGTTTACTGTATCAAAACAAATGTACAAAAAATATGTCCAAATGTTCTACCACTCTTTTGTAGTTGTTATTTTTACTTGCTCAAAAAATATGAGAGCAAATAAGGTTTTTTTTTTTTTTAAATTTATCTTCTTGATGCAATTTTTAGATGAAAATCATTACTAAGAACAAAATGTGCTATTAATAAATACAATCATGCTACATGTACATAATCATTCACACAATCTTTTACACCCCCTTCAAATGGAGAGGGTCCCACAGACAATAAAATATTCACGCACACTATTCATGTCTCAGAGGTGTACGTACACCTGGTGTACAAGCAGCTTTATTCTCTATATAATAATTACATTTCATAAATAACAAACTCTAAAAATCTNGAGGGTCCCACAGACAATAAAATATTCACGCACACTATTCATGTCTCAGAGGTGTACGTACACCTGGTGTACAAGTAGCATTATTCTAATAAATATTGTTGATAAGAATACGATGAAAATATAAGCATGAGAAAAATTAATAACCTATAATACAATTAGAAAGTGGTTCTACTATAGAAATAGAAAAAAAAAAAAAAAACTAAAAAATTCCAAAAGGATCTTCTCTGACTAAAAGTGAGACCTAGATTTGAGAATCTTTTTACCAAGAAAAGTGGGGACTCAATAGTTTTCCAAATGAAAATAAAATTTACTTCCTTGCGTCAGTCATATCATTGTTTTGCAGCAAGAATTTTGCTAGTACACCAAGGTGTGGTGTACATCTAACTCTCTTGCAGCAATTATGAACAAAGAAATACGCTCGATTTTCACATGCTTACATGAAAAGTATGAAAAATAGTTTCCACCAGTTTATTTAATCCGAGTTCAACCGAGTAGCAAACATAGGGCAGCCGAAGAAGATACACTAAGTCTCTCTCTCTCTCTACACACACACACACACACACAAAATATAGACTTCAAGAATCGATATATTTAAGCAGCATAATATTTTTTTTTTTTTTGGGCAGAAATGGATGAAGCTTCTGTACTGGAAAATGCTATAAGGTATTCGAAATACCTCCAAGAACGAGTGGATATACTCGAGGAACAAGCAAGAAACCCCACGGTACATGTCAAGAAATCACAGTTGGTGGTGGACGATGAAGGATCGTCGTCGAATGATCAGCAGTCCGCCCCATCAATCGAGGCTCGAGTTTGTGGCAAACATGTTCTTCTCAGAATCTGTTGCGAGAAACGTAAAGGGGTTTTGGTGAAAATTCTTTGCGAAATAGAGAAGCTTAATTTGGCTGTTGTTAACACAAGCGTGGTTCCACTTGGAAGTTCATCCCATGATATTAACATTGTTGCAGAGGTAAGTAATCTTTTTTAAACAACTTAACTCTTGAGATGTAGTGGTTCTAATTGATACACTTGTCGACTTCAAATCCATTTTATGAAATTTTGTGTTTTGGGCATTTGAGTAAAGAAGGAAGAAAGATAGATAAAAACTATGCATTTAAGTAATGGGTTAGTCTACATGTACATAACACCATTCGGTACCCCCTTTCGGTACAAGGGGAATTACCCTGAAGTAATTAGACAGGGCGTTGAAAGAGTTAATATTGAATCTTGGTAAAGAGAGTAACACAAACTCTATAAATAATAGTTTTTTTTTTTTTCATATTTAAATGATGTAGAATTTGCCTTAACGATTATTTATGTTTCTCAATATATATCTTGTTGAATTTAACCTTTTATCTTTTCAGAAGGAGAAAGAATTCAGTTTGGCAGTGGAAGAACTTGTACAGAATCTTAATGCTGTTATCCATCCTGCTGTCTAGGGAAAAATGGGAGCTGGTAATGTGTACTCAATGGGCTAAATGGCTTTGGACTCGACTGTTAGAGATAAATATAATTAGTATTTGAATCTTATCTTATATTATATTTAATGTAATAATCTCTTTTTATCAATTTAGTATTCTTGTCTCTAAATTACTCCTTTCAATATAGATGTTATAACTAATTTTATTACAGTGAGGATGTTATAACTTAACAGAAGTATAGTTACAAATTATTGTTTTAACTTAGTTATCCTTAGTGCAAGTGGTATAGAGGTAAAATAAACACTAAATTAATAATTAAATAATGGAGCTTGTCAAATCCAAGGTATAGACATTTATAAAAGAGATGGACATAGTTTTAAAAAATTAGTACATTTTTCTATGTAGTGTTAGGAACCTGCAAAATTATCCTTAATGTCTAGAATTTTGTGTTCTCTTTAATTTTTTATCGCAAATTAAATTCTATATATACATTGACCCATGTAATTAAGATAATTATTACTGTGTTGGCAAGTTCCTTAAAATTGGACATAGAAAAGTTATAAATTATTACAATTTGGAGTTTATTCTTATTTATAACTGACCCAAATTGGGACCTGAATTTTTTTTATTACTTGAAGGTTATTCCTACATAAGAGTATCAATATAAAATGTTTTATTATACTTTCTTGGCTAAGTTTTAAAGAGCTTATAACATATATAAGTGAAGTTCAATAATAGCAAAGAACCTTGGATTGGGGTTGGAGGAGGGATTGCACCATCATATAAAATTATTATTTGTATTTTATAAAAGTTAAAATAATATTATTCAGTATCAGTAGTGTTGAATACTAGTATGGGTATTGCCATATTATAAGTCATATTATATGGACCACGAATCCTTGTATTTGACTGAATCTATGATTTAATGCCAAAAGTATTATAATGTAGACCAATGTTAAATACCACTGATATTCTAAAAGTTATGGTTGTTTGAATAGCAAGGCCAAACTCCAAAAACTTCACACAAACTTCAATGATATTGTGTCCAGCAAGAATTTTATAAAACTTGAATTAAGAAGCATGGATTCATCATTGACTTGGAATTTGATAAAATTTGTGTTATGACAAGGTTCAAAATATTAGACACTTTTACACAACAAATATAAAAATAGTAAAGCACAAAAGACTGAAAGAAAATGTAAAAACATGATGATTTTCGCTCTGAGGCAAGAGGTTCAGAATCGTAGTTCTTAATCCCCTTTTGAGCTTCCGCCACCGAAAGAAATCACTATAATAACTAGAATAAATGAACAGTCTAGAATACACTTCACGACACCAAGAGAAAATCACTCAAGATTTCATCAACACAAGCCTTTCGATCTATACAAATGTTCACTCAAGAACACAACTCTCAACACACATAAACCACTCAAGATCTATACAAAGTTGAAATGATCGAATCAAAAAAGGCTATCTGTTCAAAAAAAAAGTTGTAAAATGATATATCGCAACGGTCAAAATATATAGAAAAAAAATAAAGATATAAGCATAAACAACTGGCAAAAAATGTTACAAAATGTTATTAACAACGTTAAAAAAAAGTTGCGAAAAATCTATTAGCAACGTTCAAAAAACGTTGCAAAAAAATTATGGTAAACACTAAAAAAACGTTGCAAAAAGGTTATTCGCAACGTTCAAAAAATGTTGCAAAAAATGTTATGACAACACTAAAAAAGGTTTCAAAAAGGTTATTCGAAAAAACGTTGAAAAAAGGTTATGGCAACACTCAAAAAATGTTGTCGTATCCTTCTACTCTACAACAACATCGAAGTTTGCAACATACTAAAAAACGTTGCAAAATATTTTTGGCAACGTTTTTTAAACGTTGCAAAATACTGTTTTTATTGTAGTGAATAACTTAATATTCATTCTAAGAACATCACCAAGAGCTCTTTACTTTTAAATATTATTTTCTACTTATAAAGAGCATCTTTAAATATAAAGAGAAATTTTTTTTACACATTCTAACAACTATATATATAATTTAGATGTTAATGGCTCAAATATTCAAATATTATTTGAATAATATAAGAAGTGGAGCATTTAAATTTACAACTTATTGCATGAAATCATTACAAAACACAAATAAAGAGTAGGCTTAGCTTTTAAATATAAAGAGGTCAAATCGAACCTCTATGTTAAAATTATATTAAAGAACTTGCTGAAGTTTATTTAAAAAAGAAATATCATTTTATATTTAAAAAATTGTTTGGAGGTGCTTTAAGACTAGTGTACACTGCTGCTACTTCCAAAGCTGTTGAGGTTGAGAGCACGAATTGGGATAGGATAAAATGTAGTACTATGATAACATACTATGTTGTCGAGAGACCACAGAAATGGCACAAAGCCAATTTCCAATCCACACTTGGTGGACCAAGGTGGTCCTAATATATGATGGGAAGGG
>CAIGRT010118661.1:0-21956 GCA_903798405.1 Fraxinus platypoda | reverse complement strand
AAATTATATGCTAAAATTTCTAAAAACAATAAATTACCTAAAAACATAGACTTTTTATTTTCAAAAATAAAATAAAATAACTAAAGAAACACAAAAATAAATTAGCATCACTCCCCGGCAACGGCGCCAGACATATTGACTTTCCTACTTTAAAAAGAATGATAAAAATCGAAATGATTTTATGTGAAAATATAGAACATAATAATTGTGAATTATGTGTTAAGTCTAAAATGACCAAGAAACATTTTCGTATTGTTGAAAGGATATCTAACTTATTAGATTTAATTCATTTAGACATATGTGATTTAAATGAAATGTTAACTAAATGAGGTAATAGATACTTCATAACATTTATATACAATCATGTTAGGTTTTGCTATATTTATTTGATGAAACATAAGGATAAAGCCCTTAGTATGTTTAATATATACAAAGTCGAAGTAGAAAATCATTAAATAGAAGGATTAAAATTCTTAAAAGTGATAGGGGAGGTGAATACTTCTTTAGTGAATTTAATCTTTTTTGCGAACATCATAATATAATACATCAATGTTGTGCACCTAGAACACTCGAACAAAATGATTTGATTGAGAGAAAGAATATGACGCTAGTTAAAATGATAAATGCTATGCTATTAAGTGCTATGTTGTCATCTAACTTATGAGGTGAAACTTTGTTAAGTGCGTGTCACATTGTTAATAGGATTCTTCTAAAAGATTTAAAGTTTTTCCCTATAAATTGTGGAAAGAAAGAAAATCGAATATTGGTCATTTCAAAATGTGGGAGTATCTTATTTATTGTAAGAACACGGATCCTAAAAGGACTAAGTTGAGTCATAGAGGGATCAAATATGTTTTTGTAGGATATACTCAAAATAGTAATGCATATCGTCTATTATTGGAAACCAATGTAATTATTGAATCCCTAGAAGTAGAGTTCATTGAGAATTTGTTACATTTGTATAATATTTCTTTAAGGGAATCCCAAGTGGAGATTCCTAGTTCTGCAAGATCACAAGTAGGAACATCTTTCGAGGATGTTGAAACAAGTGAACTTCGCAGAAGCAAAAGAGCTCAAAAGGAGAAAGTGTTATGACATGATGAATTTGATTATCAAATTAGTTCCCTCTATTTGGTTGAGGAAATGAGAAGAGTGTCACTAAAATTACTTCGTATGTTCTTCAAGTGGAAATCGATTCTAAAATTTATCAAAAAGCAATGTCATCGAGAGATAGCATTTTTTGAAAAAATGTTGTGAATGATAAAATTGATTCAATCATGCCAAATAATACTAGGAAATTAGCCGATTTACCACATGGATCAAAACCTATAGGCTATAAATGGGTATTTAGGAGGAAGTACAATGCGGACGGTACTCTTAATACTTTTAAAGTCAGGTTAGTGGCAAAAGGATATTAACAAAAAGAAGGAATACATTACTTTGACACGCATCCACCAGTTGCACGAATAACATCAATTAAAAATTGTTGTTCCCAGATTTGTGATTCAAAATTTTTTGACTTAACTGATTTTAAACAAATCGTAATAAAAACAACAAGAAAGTAAAGAACACGAGAATTTTTAGCCAAAGGTCCCCGGAAGTTCAACGACCACTTCTAATGCTTAATCCCCATTAAGCATTCGTTAGGATTTCGCTCAAATCCACTAACATAGCCCCAAAATGAGAGGCGAAGACATCGGTTATAAAAAAATCACAAGTGTTCAAAGTTTCCTCTTATACTCGTACTCTGATATCCTACAAAAAAAGATTATAAACACTCACAAAGAGAAGATCAATGTTATCATTTAACAGCCCCAAATTCCATTCACGAATTTACACTACAATCATCCAAAGGATGACCAATTTCAGAGAGAAGCAGGAAGCAAACAAAGTGTCAAGAGAGAGGCTATGGTTTCATCATATTAACCAAAAAAGGCATATGAGTAGTATTTGTATCGACTAAGGCAAACCCTTCATCCAACGGTGACCTATACACCACGTGTCAACCATCCGCGCATGTATAATATCAAAGGCATGTTTCCAAAACATTTTTCAATCAATTCTGGAACCTTTACTATGGACCAGATATTTGGCCTGACATTTAATCACAATCAAATAAGCCATCAACAATTCTCGGGCTCAAATTATAGCGGCCCAGTAGTTCTTTACAATCTCCACCTTGCTGCAATTTGAGGCCATGGCTAAATGGATTCAAGTAAAAAACCTACTAACTTCATTTGCTCTTGTTACCTGCTCACAAAGAAAAGAAAATTAGTAAACTTCAAGATTTAATAATCTCAAAGAGCCAATGAATTTACTAAGCGATATTACCTTTGTACATGCATCAGTAAGATTTAACTTAGTAGAGATTTTGATCCACTTAATATCACATTTTTCAATTATATCTCTAATGAAATGAAACTTAACATCAATGTGCTTAGTTCTATCATGAAAAATTGAATTTTTATTTAGAAAAATGGCTCTTTAATAATTAGAACATTGCTCCACCTGATTCTCCATAAGTGCTAACTCATTCAATAAACCGTTCAACTATATACCTTCTTTCACTACCTTAGTGATAGCTATATATTTAGCCTGAGTTGAGGACAAAGTAACCAATTTCTGAAGTTGTGATTTTCTACTAATACATGTATTATTTATCACATAAAAATATGTAGTTGTGGACTTCCTATTATCTAAATTACTAACAAAATCAGAGCCTACATATCCTTTTAATTTAAAACCATTTTTTATCGGTTCTAAACATAAGTCCTAAATGTTGTATACCTTTGAAGTACTTGAGCAAATTTTTCATTGCTTCCCAATGAAACTCACATGTGTTACTCATAAATCTGTTTAACACACAACATAGGCAATGTCAAGTATTAGAGCATACCATGATATACATTGCAGATCCAACAAATTATTTATCATTCTTTTAAGTTCATCTTCAGTTTTAGGTGATTGATCAATAGATATTTCACATAACCGGATAAAGGTGAACTAATAGGCTTTGAATCAAGAAGAAAAAAAATCTTTTAACCACTTTTTCAATATAAGATTTTTGTGTCGAAAACAATTTTCCATTACTCTCGTCCCTTTTTATTTTCACGTCTAAAATCTTCCTAATAGGTCTTAAATCTTTTGTTTCAGATTCAAATTTCAACTTTTCTTTTATAGAGTTAAGAGTGACAGAATTGTGACCAGCATCAACATATAAGGGCAAATAGAAAAACTCAAACTCTCTATCTCTTTTCAAATAAAAACACGGATCATATTCAAATTTGTTGAACTTCATGCCCTATATAAAAGAGTCAAACCTTTTATATCATTGCATTGGGGCCCGTTTTACTCCATATAAAGATTTATTTTAGAGATACACTAAGTTCTCTTTCTTTTTCGTTTCAAAACCTTATGTATGTATGTGGTTTCATCTAGAGAACCATATAAAAAAGTAGTTTTCATGTCAAGTTGTTCTAATTTTAAATAAAATTGTGTTACAAATGCAAGTAGTATTCTAATAGGAGTGTATTTGACAACAGGTGAAAAAATCTCAGTATAATCTATTCATTCTCTTTGTGTAAAGTCTTTAACTACAAGTCTTGCCTTATATCTTTTGTCATTTGATTTCAACTTACCCTCGTTAATCTTGTAGACCCATTTGCAGTTAACAAGTTTACATCCTTTAGGTTTTTCTACCAAGTTCCAGGTTTGATTCTTATGTAGAGAATTCATTTAATTTTGCATTGCTGCAAGCCACTTAGAAGATTCTTTACAGGCTAAAGCTTCTTCATAAGTAGTAGGTTCTATAATAGAGAGGTTAGATTCAAGATGTGCAGTATTGGAACCTAGAATGAGGTCTTATTTGTTTTCTTTCTCTATCTCTAGTTAGTTGATAATCCTTCAAGTTGTGCACGATTTCATCATCCAGGTTTTCATCATCTGTTATGATTCGAGGCTCTGTATGAAGTGACTTTACCTCAAACTGAGTCTGATCAACAACATTCTGCTTATTAAAGTTAATTTCAATAACAACAATAATTATTACCAGTTATCTCTTCTCTAGTTTTGTCACCAAGACATGGGAAGTCATATTCATTAAAAATCACAGAACTACTTATTATGAATCCTTTGGCCTCTTTTATCCATAGCTTATAATCTTTAACCCCTTTACCATATCCTAGAAAAACATACTTCAAAGATCTGGGATCCAGTTTTGAATCAATGTGAAATGCATAAGTTGTACAGCCAAAGGTTCTAAGATAAGACTAATTAGGCATTGATCCTTACCAAACTTGCTAAGGTATTTTATTGTTTAAGGAGCTAGAAGTGCACTTATTTATCAGATAACATACAGTCTTCACTGCCTCTCTCCAAAATATTTTTGACAAACCTGAATTAATCACCATGCATCTAGTCCTTTCAAAAATGGTTATGTTCATTCTTTTAGCAATTCCATTTTGTTGAGGAGCATAAGTCACAGTCATGTACCTCAATATACCATGTTCACAACAATACTAATCAAATTCAGCATTGCAAAATTCAAGCCTATTGTCAGTCCGTAAGGTTTGTCTTAATCTTTTTATCAGTTTGATTTTTAATTAGTTAGTTGATAATCCTTCAAGTTGTGCACGATTTCATGAAGAACTTCCCCATGTTCTGATTTTAATTCCAACTCTCTATTCTTAAGAGAGCTATGAATAATTTCTACAATCAAGTCATCTCTATCATATTCTAGAGCATTATTTATGTCTTTATATTTCTCTCCAAGTGCATTAAATAGACCATAATCGCATTCTGATTAACTTGAGATCTTTTCACCACATAAAGTTAAGGGACTAAAGTGAAATATATTTTAAAATCAATATTATTTTTGGGTCAAATAATTAGATATTGATAGAGCGAGATTTAATATTGGACTCTTTTTGTAACTCGTAATTAATTAGAAGTTTTCGACACGAGAAAAAGTTGTTTTGGGTAAGAACATTTTTAGTTAGACCCAACTGAAAGAAAACAAGGATAAATAGAATTTTAAATAATTTATAACCTAGTTCAATTTCTTCTTCCTTCAATTTGTGTGTGAGATGATAAATGTTGATTTTGATAATGATAATCTTTTTGTAAGTTGATAAAGTTTAATAGTAATTATAATTCTATTATTTGAAATAAATTCTTATCCAAATTCCTTATATTAAACTGTTCTTCAATTCTAGTTGCATACAAATTCAATTGAGAATTTCAACTATAAATACTTGTAGGAATTCTCATTATTTCACTACAGAAAATAAAGAGAGCCACGGTAAAGAGAGAAGGAGAGGAAAAAGTATAGAAAAATAATAAGAAAACTTTTATGTGCAAGATTTTATTATTTTCAACCTTTCAAAATCAAGGTAAGATGCTTTTGTACAAGTTATTCGTTTCCTTATACTTTTACATTCAGTAATTTATGCATAAATTGTCAATGGACCTTCGAGTTCTTTATTAAAAGATATGAGATCCTACGAAAATTTAAGATGACATAAGATGAGTGTGTCGTTTGGTCACCGGTATACTCCATAAGAGGAGTGGTATGTAGTATTTATTTTATTGTTATATAATTGTGTATGAAAATTGAAATATTTTTAAATACTCACTCTTACTGTGGTATGAAGTGTTTATTTAATTTATTGTCTATAATTGTGTATGAAAACTGTACGTATCTTACTGGTATCTTTAAATACTCACTCTTACAAAATTTTACAAGTTAGTTTGGATCAATTGGAATGGTGGTGAGATGGTGATGCGGACTGCCGAAGAGTTGAAGAAATAAAAACATTCAAGTTTTTTCTGTTTTCAAATTATTAATTAGTTTAATTCGGTCAAATACATGTTATTTATTTAGCGATTATGTTATTTTCTTTAAGAAACAATTTTCATGTTTAGTTTAAATTTATGAATATTCCAGTTATTTTTTAAAAAAATATTATTTTATCGTTCCACTTTTAATACAAAGAAAAGTGCATTTTGGTAACACTTAAGTGTTTTATGAAAATTTGGGGTGTTAAAACGTATCAACCATCTAGTTAAGCACATGTATAAGATCAAAGGCGTGTTTCCAAAATAAGTTTTCAATCAATTCTAGAACCTGACGAAGTGTCGAGAGAGAGAGAGGCTAGGGTTTCATCATATCAACCAAAAAAGGCTTATGAGTAGTATATGTATCTATTAAGGCAAAACCTCCATCCGACGGTGATCAATACACCACGTGTCAACCATCCAGTTAAGCGCATGTATAAGATCAAAGGCGTGTGTCCAAAAAAGTTTTCAATCAATTCTGGAACCTTCACTTTAATGGACAAGATATTTGGGCTGGACATTTAATCACATAATCAAATAAGTCATCCACAATTATTGGGCTCAAATTACAGTAGCCTAGTAGTACATCACAGGGTTTTATTCTCTTTAGTTTCTATTTATGATTTGTATATATATCAAATGGATGTTAAGACACTATTCTTAAATGTGAATCTCGATGAGGGGGTTTATATGGAACAATCGGAAGGTTTTGTTCTACCTGAAAATGAGAATAAAGTATGTAAATTAATAAAGTCCTTATTTGAATTAAAACAAACACCAAATAAATGACACGAAAAGTTTGACTTAGCTATATTATCTTTTGGATTTAAACGTAGTAATGTTGATAACTGTTTATATTAAAAAATATGTGATAATCATGTTGTGCTTATTTGCTTATACGTGGATGATATGTTAATTGTAAGCAATCAAATGTAATGAATAAAGGAAATAAAGAGGTTTCTATATTCAATATGAAATGTCTTGATCAAGTGGATATCATAGTAGGTAACAAAGTTACACAGATTAGTATGGGTTACATGTTAAGCCAATTACATTATGTCGAGAATGTGATTAATAAGAGCAATCACTTGAACATTAAAGAGACTAATACAATAAAAACACAATTCTTAAAATATATTCAAAATATACCATTATTTGATCCTCATTATTTTCAAAATATATTTTTCTCTTTTCTTTTCAACTACACACTCTTCAATAAAATATTATTACACGCAAATAAATTTTTATTTTTTTATTTTTTAACCTCACGTTCTCCATCAATTTACTATTTCAAAATACATTATTTACCAAATAATGTGGCTCAAACATTTGAGCCCCATTATTTGGAGCAAGCCTTATTACATGTTTTGTGACATATTCTTGATTTTAAACTTTTATGTATATTTTTATTTAATAGTACATTGCAATTGAAAGATGATTGTGTGGGTGCTATGAGGGTATCAATATTGTAGGAAATCTCGGTGTATCGATAGACAGTAATTAAATAAAAGAATTTGGGACTTAGCTGCCAAAAATAAAGGTTTGGGATCTAGAGGTATAATTTTTCTTGGATTAATATTATTATTGTTATTTATTTTTGTATCTTTTCGAAGGTTTGGTTCAAACTTCAAACATGCATAATTGTTGTCAAAATGGAAGATTGAGTAGCGAAACATTAAAGATAAAGTGTGTGTGATTGTGATGTAGAAGAATTGAATCAAAAATTAGGGAAAAGTAATATTGTATTGAGAAAATTTGAATTTAGATTTGAGTTCATAATAGCATCTGGAAGGAGGACGACGATACGAGTTCGTTTAGGACTCAAAAATTAATTTTTAAAGTTTTAGTGCTATATGTCATTTAGTTTATTTTTTTTAAATGTTAGATCCTGTTTGATGCACCTTATTGAGTGGTGAATGAATTTTAAATAGTGATTTGATGGAAAATTTGTGGTTAAAAAATAATGAAAAATTTTGGATTTATATATAATATTATTTTATTGAAAAATGTGTTGTTGAAAATGAGTTTTGAGAAAATGAATTTTTGTAAGAATGTGGATCAAACTGATTCAAACATGGTATTAGTTTGTTTAAGCTATGTTTTCATTAATTTTAATCCTATTAAACTAGTTTTTCATGTAAATTCTTATAAATAAATGATTATCTCATTTTTTTTTATTACCTTTCAATAATTTGTGAATTTAATTTTTTATAATTTAGTGGATTCCAAAATTCGTGTTCTCGAGGTTTTCGTTTGAATTCATTGTTTGGCACTGTGTCAGTTTGAGAACAAAGTGCAAAGTAAAACCAATCATTGAGGACCGAACACGTAATTTACTTCCAAATGAAAAGATGGTACGACGTCGTAAATGGAAGAGCTAGGGTTTAGCCAGGGGTGAAGAATTTTGAGGGTGTGGGGAGAGGGAAACAAGAGATTTGATTGAATAGCCAAAAATGAAGCCGGTGGTGGGCATGGTGATAAGCAATAAGATGCAGAAATCAGTGGTGGTGGCGGTAGATCGCCTCTTCTACCACAAAGTCTACAACCGCTATGTTACGCGCACCTCCAAATTCATGGCCCATGACGAGAAAGACCAATGCAACCTCGGCGACCGCGTCCGTACTATCTCTTTCTATATATATTTATATTTGTGTGTATAAATTTATTTTTATGTGCTATTGGTTTTATCTTGTTGATTTTTTAAAGGGGGGTGTGAAATAAAATGATAGTATAGTGACCTTAATTGTAATTGCAGGTAAAGTTGGAACCTACGAGGCCACTGAGCAAGCGGAAGCATTGGGTTGTTGTCGACATTCTTAAGAAGTACAAAATTTATCCGCCCCCCGTGATTGAAGTGTCTAAAACTCAAGATTCAAGTACCGAAGAGGTTAATTTTATACCTCTTGTTTTCCACATTCTGTTTTAAATTCTTGTTTCTAAATAAATGTGAAAGATGTTATTTTTTAACGTAAATTTGTTTTGGTACTTTTCCTTTAATTGATTATTGATGAAATGGAAGCTGCTGTTACGGTTATTATAGGGGTCGAAGGAAATTGAGGAAAAAGGAATTGATTGTGGGCTTAACTTTGAATTACTTGAGAAGCTAATCTCCTTTGCATAAATCAAAACCTGGAGTTCCACTTTGTATTTGTACTTTAATTGTTCATTGACGAGATGCACGCAAAAGATGTTGCATCTTGAGTTCGTTAAAAGGTCATGGAAATTAAAGGAAGGAGGAAAAAATTTTATGATAATCACACCATAAAGAAGTGGATAATGAAATCAAAGAAGCTAATCATGGTGCTACCACTTCACATGGGGGATAACCCCACGGAACTCTGAATTTTTCCCATACGAATTGGGATGCACCCTTGACCACCTCCGTTGGAATGCTCTTGCATTGCTACATGAGTAAAATTGGTTTCAACTTGACGAGTTACTCTACAAAATGCTTGTCCTAATAAGTGAAGTTGATGCATTCTTATGTGCAATTATTGCCAACCAATTTGCACGCTTTTAAGTAATTAGACGCCCCTAAGAGAGATTTGTTTGCTGGTTAGAGCAATCAACTGTAGAGAATGGTGGGCATGGATTACCCCTCCCATTTTGGGGTAATTATGAATTGATTGAACTCAACTAGATGATACCTGCATTATAACTGTATCTCTGATCAAATTTGTTGTGCACACACACACACACACACGTTAGGTACTATATTAAGGTGTCTGAAGGGTTGATAGTTTAGTAATGCACGATTGAATTATGTTAAAATATTAGAATCATGGGAGATTGGAAGGTATTAAATGAGATGATAATTTTGTACTATGTGGAAGGCTAGCCACTCAATCATTTCTTTGCTTGTTAATTAATGGTCATTCATCCATAGGCCTTTCAAAATGGTCAAAAGTTGTTGAAGTCAGTAACATCATATAAGTCATGTTTCAATATAGAAGATCTGTTTCCATACCAAGGGACATTCAAGCCACCACGTTGCCTTCATTTGTTTTTTTAGACCAGTCCTCCATTCCAGATTCCCGCACTTCTGCCCATTGATATCATTATCAATGTCTTAAAAGGATCAGAATGTTGGTCAACGTCAATAAACATCGCTGCCCTTGGAAAGATTTTGTAGTTTAGCTCCTATTGAGCTATCAAGGGGGAGAAGAAGTAATGGAGCATGTGATGAAATTGGAACTGGAAATATGCTAAATATGTATTTTAGGCAAAAGAATAAGAAATATATTTGAATTTTTTTTATTTTCTTGTATTTGTTTTATTTCTTTTAATAAATGTTAGGATTAAGTTTGGAAATTTCCATTTCTGTTCTTTAGAGAACTTCTCAATTGTACTAGGGATTTTAAATGTAGATAAGACTAGCCTTTTGAATAATGAAGACCATTCATTTGATGATAAGTGATATCGACAATTTTCATATATCCAATTCATCTTTGTCCTCTCGTTCTCTGTTCTATATCTCTTGCATTCTGTATCTTTGGCCTTTTCTTCTCTTATTCTTTTTCAATGTTTACCATTTATTTTTTTCCCATATATAGTTTTTGGCGATGGAAGTACCATTTGTAGAGTTTCTCTCTCTTTATTATTGGCTTACTTAATCCATTTGATTTTTATTTCTTTTGAGAACTTTCTTCAAAATAAATACCCGTCTCCCAGCCCCTTGTCTCATTTCTGTCCTTTTTGTTTGGTGCTTAATTTGACAAGAGTCAGGGTGAGTAGAAAGTGAATTGTTACTATGATATTTGGTTATATTGCCATTTGAAAGTTGTGATCAATAAAAAGAAGTGTTCACTAGTGACCATCCTGAAAATTATTGTTTGATTACGAATTAGCTAATTAAGGCTGCGAATGAGATATGCTTTATATTATCATCTTATGAAAGTAAAGAGTTAAAATATGTTACCTCCAACACAATGCGCAAGACATAGTTATTGCAATTTGCCATTTAGTTATGAACCTTCTGAAAGTTGATTGAATTGACTTGTTTGTGAAAACATTTTGGAAAGGCCATTGATAATCAATAAGACTTCCAATGTATTAGTTCAAACTAATGGCTAGTCGATACTACTATGTGGAACCTGGCTCATTAGACTTTTATTCTACTGGTTTAAGCAGCAGCCTTTAGACTTAGATAAACTTGATTTTGACCATTGATAAAGCTTCATTTTTTTTCCTTTAGTGAGATTACATTGCAATGTGTGCATCCCTTGTGCATCAATCTTTGCAAATTGCACAAGAAACAAAGAATCTAATGCAGAATTTGAAATATGATTGCCAAATTTGTATGTTGTTTGTACCAGTCTAAGAATACACCACACAGTTGACTACTTGTTTGACAGAGGTGTTATGTTTTAAACAAGCATTGGTCATAAATTCACTGATTCATTATTTATTTGACATTTTAATTTGAATGACACATTTTTTCCAAAACTAGATGTTTGTCTCTTATCTTCACATAACAAAATGTGTCATCGTTATGAGACTTCATAGCTAATATTTACTGCTCATCACGGCTTTCTATTTTGTCACACGAGAGGTCAAGAAAAATGGATATATAAATCATTATGAGCTAATAGAATTTGTATGTTTTTGCCAGGGGAAACTATAGTCAACATTGGACTTCTGCGTGAGAGATGGTGATCGACAGAGCATCACAACTGCATCCACCATTGATAAACAATGCCAAATTGTGTTGTCTTTCTTGCAGTCGTGTTGCTATGCACGAAACAGTTCTTTTGTGTAGTGTGTTGAATTATTTATGAGTTTCTGGATCCGTTGGAACTCTTTACCCATTATAAAAACATACATGCTTATTTTCATTAATAAATCACTATTCTACAAGAGGATCAGATTTTATAAATAAATTTTATTTTATTCACAAGTAATTGTTCCGTATTCATCATATTTGAATACTCATGGTGACTGGTGAGCAACTTCATCACTGCTTAAAACACGTACATGCGCGAAATTCACGTTATTGTCGACAAATTATAAGAAGCCTAGTTAGTTTTCTATTTCATTTGTTAAATGTTAGATTCTACGTTTCTTCCTAGTTGTTTTATTCAATTTTAAGGTATGAATAAATTCTTTAACGGTCAGCATGGTTTTAGTTTTAAAAATAGTCATTTCAAAGGTTATTAGACAGTTAAAATTGTAACCTGTAGTAGCGGAATTCACTAATCTCAGACCGGATTCCACATAATTGACAGAAACTTGATCAAAGGCTGCAAAAGGTGGGTTTGATGTTCACTGATAAGAGCCAGATATTCTTCTCTTTAGCCATGAAAATGAAGGGCTCCTACCAGTGCCTCACAAACAAAGAGATCACAAGGAATTATGTTATCCCTCTCATTGTAGCATTTCTTGTCTGGCCCAGCGCAGGTGGCAGAGACGGGCCACATGATTTTGGCGAGACAGGACTCACATGGCCTGCCACTGTATGTGGGCCGAGATGGGCGCTGGTGGTTGGGCTGTTCCTGGCCTATGGTAGCTAGGCCTGTTTGACACCTCTACAAGTGTTTGGTCCCCATCACAAGCTCCTTTTGTTTAGCTCAATTTTGCTAAAGCCATAGTTCTTTCTTATTTTTCTATCCTTCATATCTCTCCACACTTCTTCCACCCCAAGCCAGTTACCAGATTCAGCATAAACCATACTTAGCAAAGCATGATTGGCAGCACTCTCAGGTTCTGATCTAACAAGTTCATGAGCTAGCAATCCTGCAACATCCAATCTCCCATGAAGTTTACAAGCAGAAATCAAGGAACTATATATTCTTGAGTTTGCTTTCATTGGCATTCTGCCAACGACATCATATGCATCATCGATTTTTCCTGCCCTTCCCAGGAGATCAATAAAGCACGTATAGTGCTCCATTGTTAAAGATATATTTATGTCTTTTATTGCTTCGTCAAAGAGCTTTAGTCCCTCTTCTACAAAACCAGCATGATTGCAGGTGGATAAAATTGCAAGATATGTTATTGCATCAGCCTTAATACCACTCCCTTGAATCTCGTAGAAGAGTCGCAAAGCTTCCTCTGGATAACCATAAAGTCCATATGCGCCAATAATCGCACTCCATGAAACAGAATCCCTTATCCTCATTTCCTCGAATACTTGAACAGAATCTTCAAGACTTCCACACTTCGAATACATATTAATAAGGGCATTTTGAATAAACAAGTTGGAATTCAAGCCACACCTCAAAGTGTAGCCGTGGATTCCATGACCATCGCTTAGTGACAGAAGATTAGTACATGTAGAAATCATTGCCAATAGAGTAACACTGTTGGGTCGAATTCCCTCCATCTGCATTTCACCAAACAACCTAATAGCTTCTCTAGCACAATCTTTACTACGCGAATAGACTGCAATCATAGCACTCCACATCACCACATCTTTCCTCGTGCACTTATCAAAAATAAGCTTAGCATACTGCAATGCTCCCTTACATTCAGAATAAACGTGCACAAGCGCTGTTGAAAAACGAGATTCTGATTCAAAACCATGTCGAAAAGCATACCCATGAATCTCTTTCCCATGCTTTATTGAGCCTAGCTCAGCAAAAACTGGTAATATACTAATCAAAGTCACTCTGTTAGGCTTGAGATTATTTGCCTGCATTTCACCGAATAAATCAAGTGCTTTCATGTAATCTTGATCATTAACACATCCAGAGATCATAGCAGTCCACGAGACTTCATTTTTCTCCTCCATTCTAACAAAAACACGAAATGCCATATCAGAATCGCCACACATCCAGTAAAAATCCACCAATGTAGACAACACAAAAATCGATTTCTCTATTCTCTCATCAACAATAACAAGAGCATGTATTACTCTTCCTAACCTCCAAGACTTGCTTTTAACACATGCTGAGAGAACACTGGCAATTAGCTCAGATTTCGGCACAAAACCAGGCATATACATCTCCTTAAACATCTTTAATGATTCCAAGAAAAACCCATTTTGAATATAGCAGTTAATCATGGAATTCCAGGAAATGGTATCTCGATGAGGCATACTGTCGAACAGCTTGTGCGCGCTCTCTGTGTCCGAAAACTTTGCATACATGGAGATGAGGGAATTTGAAACGGTAGATTCAGAATCAAACCCATTTTTGAGGACATTGCAGTGTATCTGAAGGCCCAAAATTTGGTGGGTTTGAGAATGGGCACAGGCTTTGATGATTGACGGAAGAATGAAGGTCGTGGCTGAGTTTGCAGGGAAAGGGTGGACTTGTTCTTTGTAGAATGCAAGGGCTTGGCCATATATTCCCTTTGTGACCAAATGTTGAACTTTTGTGTTGGCCTCAAGAATTGATGATGTTGCGGTTGAAGTTGATATAAAACGTTGTATCAATTTATGCATTTTATGTTTCTTTGTGTGTCATTCCCATGGTTGGGTCATGACTCGTGTTAGTTGAAGCTGGTGCCAAATAATATTTTTTCGAATTTGTTAGTTAGTTTGCAAATTTCGCTTGGCATTTGTGTGATTGTTAAGAAATTATTACATCGGTTTATTTTCTTGCAAGCTATTTTGGGAATTTTGAGTCTATGTTTGGTTTTTGAAAGTATGAATTATTTTGTGTTTTGCTTCTCATTTTTGTTTTGTTCCTTCTTTCTTCTATTTATTGTACATTCATTCCGTTTCAATTAGTCGNAATTTTGAGTCTATGTTTGGTTTTTGAAAGTATGAATTATTTTGTGTTTTGCTTCTCATTTTTGTTTTGTTCCTTCTTTCTTCTATTTATTGTACATTCATTCCGTTTCAATTAGTCGACTAGTTGTTTTACATATCATGTTTTGGGCGGTAAAATATTTACTAGATTTTTTTGCCTGAAAAAGGAATAAAACTTTTCATAAAATTCATGATGAAGATGTTGTCTCGAATAATTTAGGAAGGAGGAGTTTATGTGGAAAGCAACAATATATGCAAGAAAAGATAAAAAAGAAATTTATGATGATATTCATCAATTTATTAGATTATCGGTTCGAATGCTGTTTTTATGTCATTCTTTCTTCTGTATCAATAGCTATGAGTTCGGTGATTAATTGTTTTGTATTATTTTACGTTTATTTGTTGATATTTTTTAGGGTTCACTTTATTAGGAAGTATTCGTTGTTTGAACATTGAGATTTTAACTTTTTGTGTTTATGTGAGGTTGTCAAGTTTCACAGAAAAAAGTGAGGGATTCTATTATTTTAATTGGAAAATTGGTCTAAAAATTAAAACTTACGTGTTTTACAAATTGTTTACATTCTAAAGAATATTTAAATTATTAAGGTATTGTGCGAAGTTATAACTATAATTAATTTTGCTATGACAACTTTGGTGTATACTACAACAAAGATTTATGCTAGAAAAATAAAGACAATTATGCATGGAAATTGTCAATAAAATTGAAATTTTTTTACAATTGTGTCTAGAATTTTTTCTAATTGCAAAAAAAAAAAAAAAAAAAAAATATAAAAAAAAAAAAAACAGATTACCTGGAAAATGGATTCCCTAGAAAAAAAAACCAAAAAAACATAAAAAAAAAAAAAACCAGGAAAATATTTACCCACCAAAACATCAAGAATTTATTTTCCTCAAAAATGTAGAAATTTTGGAAAGTTGGAAAATATTTTTCAGAGAAAAATTTGCCTATCAAACACTACAAAAATTGAAAAATAGAAAAAAATTTACATTTTCCATGAAAAATGTGTGCTATCAAACGGGGCATAAATATCAAGAAAAACAAGAATTTACCACTGCACATGTATTCTCACATCAACTGATGCCAAAATAATATGAAAATTTGATTTGTAAAAATGAAATTCTTTCAAAAATCTGTGTCCGTATATAAAATTGAGAGCGTGTTTGGTAGAGATTAAAATCGAATTAAAATTGAAAAATTAGCCGTTATTGTTGATTTTTATTAGACGAGTGAGATCCAATAACGACTATATTTTTAATTTTAATCTTAGCCAAACATGCTCTGAGTAAGAATGAACTTGTGAATTTTTTTTTAGTAAAACACTCACCTAAATGGCTAAATATATATGAATAAAGCTATGTGTACATAATACTTTACACAATTCTTTACACCCCCCTCACATGGAGGGGGGTCCACACATAATAAAATAAATGTTAAACATCTGAAAGTTAAACAATATATATATGAAACATCCACTTGCACACTTAAAATCAATCAATCAATCAAACATCTGAAAGTTAAATGTGAAATTCAAAAGATTAATTTATTATCTCAATCAGTCAACGTCTGAAAAGTTAAATGAAAAATTCAAGAGGTTAATTAATTTATTTATTATCTCCATCAATCAAATGTCAATAGGGATTCAAGAGGTTAATTAATTAATTTATTATCAAAATTAATAAATTAATTATGTTTAATTGATAAAATTATAATATTCCATTTAAATTCCCAGTGAAACCGTGTTAAACAGGCAGTTTACAGTTATGAAAGTTCTGCATGAAAGAAACAAATGGAAGAACATTAGTATCTGTGATTACGAACGTCTCATTGCATCTAAACCAGCTTATTCTCTATTCCACACTCACAATATCTGTTAAGTCTTTTCCATTGGTTTCGACTGGGAAGAGCAGGACACAGAATCCAGAGACAAATACTACAACTTCGAACAGAATAACTGCAGCTGTTTGATGGCAACCCCTAACCAATCCTACTGCTACCAGAGGGCATACCATACCACCGACTCTTCCCACAGAGGTTGAAAGTCCACAGCCAGTGCCCCGTGCTGAAGTTGGATATACCTATAATTTAATCCAAGACAAATAATCAGATCATTGATAAGTCATTCATAACCATAGATGATTTCACACCTTATTTTGAAACTGCCAAACTACTCGTATAGCATAATTTTATGATAAACTAAAAACTATATTACAAAAATTGATATTATCCAAGCAAAGTGCAAATTCTCGGTTTAAAGACGTGGTTAAACAGTTTGTTGATCGACGCTGAAGGGATTTTGCAGGAGTTCCGTTGTCAATTTTTTCTTCTTGCGAAGTTAATGATACGAGATTAGAGTCCTGCATGTTAAGGGATAGAATCCCACATCGAATAAAGATGAAAACATAGACCAATTTATAAGGGTTTGGACTACTCCTCTTAATAATGTTGACATTTTAAGATGGAACCCCAAATCTTAACATGGTATCAGAGCTCATTAAACTCCAACGAGCATTTCGATCCGATTAAGACTTCAAAAAAAAATGAGCACATGAATTTCAAAATTGGTCTGCTCAAACGAGCCATTATCTTACGGGGGCAAGTTAAGGGATAGAATCCCACATCGAATAAAAATGAAAATATAGACTAATTTATAAGGGTTTGAGCTACTCCTCTTGATAAAGTTGACCTTTTAAGATGGAACCCCAAATCTTAACATGGTATCAGAGCCCATTAAGCCCCAACGAGCATTTTGATCCGATTAAGACTTAAAAAAAATGAGCACACGAATTTCAAGATTGGTCTGCTCAAACGAGCCATTATTTTACGGGGGCATGTTAAGGGATAGAATCCCACATCGAATAAAAATGAAAATATAGATCAATTTATAAGAGTTTGAGCTACTCCTTTTGATAACGTTGACCTTTTAAGATGGAACCCCAAATCTGCACACCCAAATAACTCGAAATGCATGTCTTTACGAGTGATAAGTGAATAATAGCAATCGTATCTACGCTCCAGCAAGGTACATTTCTTCTTGAACCCAGAAGGAAAAAACTTTAAGAAGTGAACCAAACAGTCAACAGGCATAGTTCTTCAGAAAATTAGTGAAGGATACTGATAAAATGCTCAATTCAGAACAATATCCGAGGAAAAAATTATTTCATCTTGAATCTCAATTCTCCATTATAACACATTTTCAAGATATACGAAGCTATGTTAAAGTCCCAAAACTTGAGCATAATTTCCGTTAGAGAAAATTGCAGCATTAGCCCCCAACATGTAGTGCTTGTAGCAACATATCAATCCTTACACATGGACACCTAAATCCTCTACCTTTCAGTTCACTAGCAGTTATGGTCCTTGTGAATGGTTTTCATCTAAAAATCCATAGAAAAGTCAACTTTTACTAAAAAGATGGCCAAACCTAAAAGAAAAGGAGAAGGAAAAAGGAAAAGAATTGAAAGAAAATAAGTAAAAATAAAAAAAATTGCATCCTCTCATCCCCTAGTCCACCCCAAGCCCCGATAAAGTGTAGTCAGTCTGAAGAAAAATATTATTTGACCCAAAGTTTATGATTACATTCTAAATCTAGAATTTTTTAACTTAGAATCCATTGCTTCACGCATGTTATACAAGTAGTGTGCAACTGATTTGAAAGGTTGACGGCCAAGTTGGTAAGATCTCTATAGGTAGGGACCCCAACACTGCAATTTTTTCATGAGTCATCTTGGTTTGCAAAGGAAAGAATCACCAATGCTGGAGTTGTAGTTGTAAGCCTATAATTAGCTACTTCCAATTCTCATACTCTTGCTTAATTTGCTCATGGATCCTAATTAAAAATCACTCATAAATACTTCTGTTGAAATACTGTTGTTGTCTCCATTTCTCGGAGCATGAACACTTATCGAGTAGTTTCCTTTTGTCACACGTATCTAAAAGGCCTAGGCTCCCATCTTTTACATCTACCTAGTAATGAATGTTCTTCGACACGAGCATTGAATGAAATCCCAAGGTTAAATAAATGATAATATATTGAACGATACACTGAAATATACCTCCTTTGTGTAGACAGCTAAAGTTGAAGTTGCCGCAAAAATGAACATGCGAGCACCAAATAAAGAAGCTGTGGTCACTAACTCGTTTTGATGGATAAGCAGTGGTAGAATTAGGATGAAAGTTAAAATGGTAAGAATTTCCATGGTAAGCTTGCGACCTAACCGATCCACAAGAACTGCTGCTACAATAAGCCCAGGAACTTCTGCAAGAATTAGAATAATGAATTTTGCAACTAATTATGTATACTAGACATTAATAAAAATAGAGAATGTAAAAAAGTATACTCTACGAATGCTCTTTATCTTTTTGCCTCTTTCACATTTTGTCCAAATTCTTAAAATGAATGTATTCTTTGGGGAATGGCTGAAGTCGTAGTACCTGCTAAACTATTAATAAATACGTCAGTATAGAGGCTAGCATCTTGGGCATTTTTCGAATGGATAGTTATCGAGCCACATTCTATTTGTCCACCGCTCAACTCGGATATCAATAATATAATTCCGTAGTATGCGAACGCATATCCAAAATGTAAAAGCCACAAAAGAAGCGTAGTCCCCAGTAAATTTGATGAAAAGAGTTCGAGCATAGATTTGAAGTATGTTTCACAATAACTTCTCTTTTTTTGGGTCGAGGAAAGAAGATGAGTTTCGTCTGATGGAGCATTTTCTTCATCTAGTTCCATTTTTTGATCAGAGAGAAGAATTCCAGTGGGAAGTTCCATTCGGTTGATTAGAGCTATTTTTTCCAAAATTACCACTGCATCAGTAGTTCTGTCTTTGGTATATAGGTATCTTGGAGATTCTGGTGCAAAATTAGATAAGACAAGAACCAAAAGAGCTGGTATAGAAGACAAAGCAAGTAGCCACCTCCAACCCAAGCTTGGCATGACAATCTGCAAGAATGATGGCTTTATGCTAATCATGTTTATGCATTTACTGAGGACAAATGACATTGTATGTTTGTAATATATTAGACATACCCATGCAAGTGAAGCCCCCAATATTGATCCAAGAGTCCAGAAAGTTGAAATAGCAAGCATCCAAGCACCTCTATTAGAAGCCGGAATGAACTCCAGGAACCATGATGGAAATACATGCACACCGCCAACACCAAATCCGAGACAACAACGATATATAATCAGTGACTTGTAATCTGGGGAAGAAGCACTTAATAGTCCAGATACTCCAATAACCATGACTGAACCTTGCATTGCCATCCTGCAAGGAGAAAGAAAACTCACTCTTCACTCTTCAGGGATAACGAAATCATGATATACGTTAGAGGGATAATACGAAAACAAAGACAATGTTAGAAAAGATCTATCAGCAATCTCATACTTGAAGGTTCGTTATAATGTCATTTGCCCTCCTGGAGATATAGTACGCACTACGTAACATCATGTGCTCCATTCTCGTAATTATCATGTCTATCTAGATTATATATTAATGTTATATTTACTGCTAAATTATTATAACTATCTTTCTCATGACAAATCATAATTTGTAGCAGAATGTACCTTTGACATCCTACACGATCGATGTGCTTAGCAAAGTTAATTATAATGTGTACATATAATTCTATTAAAATGAAAATAAATTAACTTATATAATATATTCTTTTAATTATATGATTATAGTTTTATGACTTGATATTTTTAAGTAAATTTTATTTATTTAATTTGATTAACAATTTAGCAGAAAATTAAGGTTTGACTGACTTATATAATATATTCTTTTAATTATATGATTATAGTTTTATGACTTGATATTTTTAAGTAAATTTTATTTATTTAATTTGATTAACAATTTAGCAGAAAATTAAGGTTTGACTGACTCATGAAATCAGCCAATTGACATTCTAATTAATTATGTAGCAAAAACTTTCCCTTTGTAATGGACATTTTCATTACAAAATAAAATCTCCATTTTATTCATTGGGACCAAGAAACAATCCAACTAAAGAAGATACACACATTCTTATGCTTTTTCATCTTCTTCGATTTTTTGACAAGCACATAAGGTACTAAAAATTATTAATTTATCATGTTATCTTTCTTGTGCTTAAATCTATTTTTCTTGTCACGACGAGACCACTCTACATCGTCGAATCATATGAATAATTGTTTGCTCCATTTTCACACACACGTGGGTATAATTAAATGACATGTATATGTATTCATGATTATTATCCCTTTATTATTTAAACCAAATGCCTATCACCTCGTGGATTACTTTTCAAAGAAGATTAATTTTTAATTAAATAAATTAAAGTTTTTTTTATATTTAATTATCAATTTATAACCAATCTATACATACATTTATATAAAGAGATACAAAATATTGAGATCCTCTTAATCAATTTATATACACTTACATACATTTATAAATTTAGAAAGTAAAAATTTTTAAGTACTCCAACATGTTTTTTATCTTTAACACTTAGCTGTTGTTTGATCCACACTATTATCAAAATACATTTTTCTTTCTCGTATTTCAATCACACATTCTTTACTAAAATAATATTACTCGCAAATCCAAATCTTTTCTTTATTTTTTAACCACACATCTCCATCAAATCACTATTCTAAAATACATTTTTGTCAAATAATGGGGCTCAAACAGACTCTTAATTTTACTATTTCCAAAAATATTTATTGTTTTTTTAAAATCTTTTACTTTTACTAGCTTTTTTCAAATTATTATATTATTTTTCTCTATTAAAAATTGAAATACTTTGAATGCATTTAATTATAAATGTTAATTTGAAGAATCTCATGTAACATAATTGTAAGTGTTAGCTCTTTAAAATAGAGATTACAAGCATATAATATTTAAACTTTAAAGATTCTCTTGGAGATACTCTAATCAACTTTGTTGTATGAAGATATGGAGTTCGACTTGGCTGGCATGTAGGGCTCTTTGCCTCTAGGCACTGACGAAGAGCGGTCTTCTCTCCCTTTCAAGGCTAAGAAGAGCAATGTGGCAGAAAAGGGCTACGGAAAGGAAGGTGAGAAAAAATTCTAGGGTCGGGCTGGAGGAAGGTAGCCAGCTCCATATGGACTTGGAGGGCGATGATGCAGGTGAGGTTCCTCATATCTGGACATCTGTTTTCTTCCAACCCATGCCACAGAAGATGTTAAAATTGTGTTGGTTGCGTTCTATTATGTACAGTCAAAGGTTTAGCTAGACACTAAGTTAATGAAGTAGAGAAGGTTTGGGCTATCGTCAAATAAAGAGTTGAGTTCTAGAGTTCACGAGCACGAGAAGAAGGTCGACACCAGGGGCGGAGGCAGGGGGGTCCTGGACCCCCCCAATTTTTTGACAAAAAAGTTTTTTTTTTGTAATTACCATTTTG
>CAIGRT010118648.1:0-15172 GCA_903798405.1 Fraxinus platypoda | reverse complement strand
TGGAATTCCTTTTCCAACTTTCCTAAAAAAAAAAAGGCATTTCAAACGGGGCCTCAGAGCCTATTTGAGCCCCATTTTTTTTCTTCTTAAAAATGTATTTTAAAATAGTAAATTGATGGAGACTGTGTGATTGAAAAATAAGAAAAGATTTTAGATTTACGTGTAATATTATTTTATTGAAGAATGTTTGATTAAAAAAAAGAAAAAAATGTATTTTAAAAATAATGAGGATCAAACAAGGGCTTAGCATTGGTATTTAACACGAGTGTAAGTGACAATACTACTGACATTAAATTACTATTCAATTAAATACACGGAATTATGGCCCATTTAATAAGACCTATGATATACTGACATATAAACCAATATTCAACATTACTGGTATTAGATAATATATTGTTTTCTTATTTCCATTTTTACTTTTTATTGATTTCCCAAAAAACAGAGTATAAAAGGATTTGTGCGGAATGCAACACGGTTAGATTTATAAATGGATAGTCTTACAAAAACTCAACTCTGCTCTATTCGTATGAGTGATTAAGAATTAAAATATCTTCATTTCTCACCTCGTTTTTCATTCATTTATGTAATATATTTAAATTTAAAAACATAATAAAACACACACACAAAAAAAAAAGAATGAAATATGTGGTTGAAAAATTGTGAGTTCCATAAAATGTGTGATTAAAATAGGTTGTTTACTTTAACTTAGGTTAAAATTTGAATTTTAATTTCTACCAAATTCTACCAAACATGAGCTTAATGATTCAAATGGCGGAGATTGTTTTCTCCTTTGAAAATTCAATATTGCATCTCCTGCATAACAACATTTTCTTCTCAAAATCTTGATATGTCGCATCATCCCAATAGATAATTCATTTATTTCATATCTTGATCTACCACAAAAGTCGAAGTGTTTTGTTGGAAAATAGAAATACAATCATGTTACATGTATATCATCGTTTACATCATTTTTGACATTGTGTCACATGACGATATATGATTAAACTGTTTTAAAAAAACACACTTTCAGTGTCCAACACTTTTTGAAATATAATGAAATGTACACAATGAAATGTACATTTAGCATAATTCATAGAAATAATGAGGTGAACGACTTCGATTTGATTAGAATTTTAAGAATTATTTTTTCATTAGAATTTTGAGAATTATTTTTCTTGTCGCCTTGTCAACAAGAGAATTCACCTAAGAACAAAAAACTGAAATACAATTATTCAAAAAATGGCTAGAGTTTTCAAGTCCTAAACACATATTTAAAGACTCAAAGCAAAACCCTAATTTGGTAGACAAATTCGAATAGAATTAGAAAACTGCAAAAATAATGAAAATATTCTTATACTAACTTTTAAAGAAAAAAAAAAAAAAGACTAAAATGGACCCCTAAATGATTTGATCTCGAAAGTTCGAGATCCTCATCCATCTATATATATTCCAATATTAGGGTTGAAAGAATTATGAATTTTTGATGTAGCGCAACATAAGTCATAAAAATAAATATGAACGGATATGTAATCAAAGTTTCGTTGATTTCAAATGAATACCGGAACCACCTTTTAGTTTCTGTTGATTTTTTCATAAATCTAGGCATCAAACTTTTTGATTTGCACGAAAACAGAGAATTGGACTCGTCGATCTTTAAATATTAAATACGAGAATTTAAGAAATTGGAGAAAATCTCAACAATTCAAATTTCAATTCAATTAATTTCCATAAGGCTTATAACTTATATTTAAAGCAATAAACAAGATTTTTAAAGCAATAAACAAAATTTGAAGAATAACTAAACTTGTAGATAATGACTAACTCTAAATAAAATCATTCTCCTTCGATTGACGAAGATTCATCCTCGAATCTTGTTTCGTGTTATCATCCAAAATCTTTTAATAATGGTAATTTACTTGATAAATTTGCAAGTAACACAAAGGAAAACTCTCTGAATGAAAGTTCGAACCATAACAAGTATCTCAAGATCCATAAACTTTCTTGTGTGGCACTTAAAACCAAGCATGATTTCTTTGGAACACCTCTAAGAGATATAGACATCTGGCTCTTCAAAGAAAATAGGTGAAACGTCATAACTGTCACCACATAAATTCATACATTCTTCAATTTCTTCATCGAATATAGAGGATTCATTGTAACTTTCATTATCAAATTTACAAATCCCTCAATTTCTTCATCAAGGATAGGAGGACTTTCGCAATTGAAATCCAAAGATTATTCAACTTTGTTTTGTCGAAATTTGATAGACCATCATAATCCTCATCCAAATGTATGTCCATCGACTTCTTTGGATCGAAATGAACGAAAAGATTGCCATCATACATCATAACTTTTTTCATTGAATTCCACGAACATTATCGGGAACGAACTTGGATCTGATATCAACTCATGTAGCGCGGCGGAAGTGATAAAAATAAATATGAACAAATACGCAATCTAAATTCCGTTGATTTCAAACGAATACCGAAGCACGACCACCTTCTATTTTTTGTTGATTCCTAAGAATACCAAAAATAAATGCATCAAATTCTTTGATTCACACCGATAATTGGACTTGCCAATTTTTAAATATCAAATATGAGAATTTAAGAAATTGAATAAAATATCAACAATTCAAATGTCAATTCAGATTTTACTCAATTCAATTAACTGTCATAAGACTTACAACTCATATTTAAAGCAATAAATAAAATCTGGACAATAACTAAACTTCCATATAACGACTAACTTTAGATAATGATAAAATTAAAGATAATGACTAATTCTGTGGAATTAAAATCCATCTAATTAAAAATATGAAAAATAAGACTCCTAATACTAATTAAAGACTAACAGGGTCTCATCAACTATGATTTTGATGGATTTTAAAAAATTATAAATCCTAATGAATTTTGTGAATTTAAATATATTTCCACATATTCCATAAAAATCTTATCAACTATGGTGAAATTTCAAAATATTTAGTTATATGTAATTTTAAGCTTGAAATCCATTCAAATCTTTTAAAATCCATTTATTAATGAAATTTTTATAAATTCACTAATTATTGAGAATACCTAAATTTTAATGGATTTCATTGAATTTCATTAAAATTTCAATTGATGATACCTAAATTTAAAAAAAAATTAAAATTCATCACAATCTCAATTGAGGATACTCCCCAAAACTAATTATAACCTAAAATACAATACATCGATAAAATTGATTAAATTAAATTAAAGTCAATATTCAATCTACAACAGTAATGCATACCAACACTACACCAAAAATCGCCTTTTTTCAACATGCAAAGGCAACATTCGTTGATTAAATGTTGCTAAAGGGTCTATCGCAATATTTTAGCAAGTGAATGTTGCTATTGGCTAATATAATTGAGCTTTCACAATATTTTTTAAATAACTATTGTTAATGTCGCCTTTTGCAACGTTTTATAAATGTTGCGAAAAGTTTTAGTTTTTTCAACGTTGTTGAAACTGGTTCTATAGTAACGTTCAGGACATGTTGTTGAAACTCTCAATATAAAGTTTTTTGCAACGTTTATTGACTGTTGCGAAAAGATTACTTTTTGCAACGTTTTTTTAATTGTTGCGAAAAAAATTAATTTTTTGCAACGTTTTTGGAACGTTGTTAAAATATGTTTCTATAGCAACGTTTAATGTCTGTTGTTGAAACTCTCAATATAATGCATTTTGCAACGTTCAGTTACCGTTGCACTTTTCGCAACGTTTTCTAAACGTTGCGAAAAGTTTTATACTTTTTTCCCAAATTAAATTATATACGGGCTCAAATGATAGAAACCAAAAATAACCCAAACCCTAGACTAATTCACGCATCCCTGAAAGCCTCCCTCCATTCATTCATCTCCAACAAAATCTCTTCATTCACGCCTCCCTCCATTCAAAGTTGGTCGGAAGAGTGGCCGCATAATTAGAAATATGGTTTCAGCAAGGAAGCTCGGCGGTGCACTCTGGCGGATACACTCAACGGAGTTTCTGAATAAGGGTAGCCAAAGTTTAGGATTTTAGGTACTATTCCTTCATAAAGACTGTACCTTTATAATATTTTTATATATTTTATATGATTCTTGTTCTTTACTTATATCTAATTAAGATTTTTTCCGAGTGTAATAATGCTATATGGTTAATGATATGTGTTTCAATGTTATAGTTCTTCAATTTTGATTTCACTTGAATTTGTGGTCCATTGGAGAAACCAGTAGGACTGCTATTTTTGCATTTATCTTTGGTAGTTTAGTATGAATTTCGCATTTTTCTCGTCTACTTTGATAGCATTTTTGGGACCATGGCCTTTTTTCGTCCTCATATGACTTTGAGGGAATTATGATTTATTATGGTCTTCATTTTACGGTTTGGAAATGCTCATGTTGGAGACTCGATTCACGGTGATCATGTTATCAAAGTGCATAGTTCTTATGCGAAGGAATTGGTACATAGTCCACATGTTATGAACCAACTCCGATATCAAGAACGTTTTGATATCACTTGTTGAGAAATCGGCCAAATAATTAAAGACGAAAAATATGGATAATATGAAATTTAATGAATACATAACAATCAAGAAAATTGTGGAAGAGGATAATTTATTATACCAAGAAATAAACAATTGTTTTACAAAATTTTGATCATCTCAATCTAATCTAAATCAGCCAAATAAGTAAAAAAGAAAAATATGGACAATATGAAATTTAATGGATCACACAACAATTAGGAAAATTGTGGAAGAGGAGAATTTATTATACTAAGAAACAAACAATTGTCTTACAAGATTTTGATCATTTTAATCTAATCTAAACAATTCTCTCTTATTTCTAATGTATTCAACAATGATCTAATTGTTATAATCTCTCTTGAGTCTTTTCGTTTCACCTTTTTTTAAGTGCCTATACCTTGTGGAGTATTTATAAAAGTCAAATCTCGAAGTTGTGGAGTTCAGATGAAGAAGTCCCAAAATCCGAATAAAATGGAAAAATCGTGATCAGGTTACTGTTGCAGCGCCTAGGCGCTAGGTGCAACACCTACATCGCAGCCCTGGACGCTAAGCTTAACACTTGGGCGCTAGGTCTCGGGTTAACATTCCAAAACATACTTTTTGCCATCCAAGAGTCCATTTTCAAGCCAAACCCCTAATTATTATTGAAATTTGATCTCCACAACTTAGGACTTTACAAACCCAAGTACCTTAGACTTCCTTCAATCAATCAAATCTCAAATCACATGGAATCAAATCAACCAAATACTTCTAGACCAAGATTAAACAAATCCTTCATGCAACAAATTTCTAAATCACATAGAATTTTTGTGGGTTAATTACCTCAACAGTCACTAAACTTTACCGAAAGTTTCCACCAGGTCACTGAACTTTAAAAACTACGTGGTTAGTCACCGAACTTTCGAAACTGCAACACCATCTATCACCGAACTTTAAAAATCACCTCATTCGTCATTGAACTTTGCAAAAAGTTTCCCAGATGGTCACTGATTCCAGTGACCATCTGGGAAACTTTTTGCAAAGTTCAGTGACCCCATAGAAATTTTTTGCAAAGTTTAGTGGGTCAATAACCACCGATTTTTTCACGTTTTTTAGTTGGGTTTTGATTGAATCAGTTAGGGTTATGGATTTACCCATGAAAATCAATTCAAATTAGATTCTTACATAATTTTTAGTTTGGTTCTTTTGAAATGAGTTGGTTCAATTTGGGTGGTTTGCTAGTCAAACCCGTCACAAAACACTCAATCCGACCCATCAACTTAAAAAAAATAAAATTTTTTTACAACATAATATAACCTTGCATGAATAGCAAAAGCTCTAATCTGTCTCTCAACTCTGAAACTTTTCCACTTGAATCGTCGATGCCAATCGCCATTTTTCAGTCACCTTTGCCGATTGCGGGTCTCCCATAGCCATGTAGTGAATCCAATTTTTTGCTTGAATCGCATCGAAGAATTTACGGTCAGTTCTTGACATCCTTACAAAAATTTTATATTTTTTAGTTGATGTCACCGTGAAATCTAATACTAAAAGGTAGAAATTACGGAGCATATTTTCAATAATTTATTTGCGTCGTGTTTATTAAAGAATTTAAAAATGTATTTTTTTTTTTCAATTCGCTAATTTATTCAGATATAGGGTTTTTTTCCCTGCATAAGCGTATTTCACAGGGTCAAATTAATGGTATTTTTGTGTGTGTGAACATCCTAATCAATGGAGCCCAGAATAAAAATATAATGGATGGAAGATAAATAAGAAAAAGGTCTATTGTTTTATCTGTGTTCGTAGTGGGTGATGAGTTCTAGAAAGTGAAATTTATAACTAATGAAAACCTCATTTGTTGTCTGAATTTTAATGAATTTCTCCAATACGTATATAATTTATGTTTACTTGTAGTACGCTTCTCCATTTTTGTTGATCTACCGGAATAAATTTAGTTGAAAATATGAGAGTATGTATCGGATCGGACACCTATACTCACTTATGTCGCAGCAACCTGGTTTGCTGGACCATAATCAAATAAGATTGCCAATTTTTTGGCATTATCTCTGATTTTAATGTGGATAGTTATTCTGTAGAGGTGAGACAAATTCTAGCCTGTACAGTGAGATATTATCATCGTATATTATGATCAAAACTAGTATTTAGTCATGCACGTGAATTGGTTGGATTAATTTTGATTTAAGTTTGGAAAGTTTCAAATCTTAATAATTATAATTATTTATTTAGCATTTAACTATTTTAAGTTTTACATGAGCCCTCATATTTTAAGTTATTAAACTGAATGGCTGATAAACGTTGAATTTGGGCTATATTCTATATTTGCTAGAATTTCAAGCCACTTTGTTTAATCGAAACAATATTTCTTTTATGGAATATTTGATGTACTATATTTGAAAATTAGTTTATGGTTTAATTAATTTGGACACGATGTTTAGAAAATTAGTGATGAAGTAGAGTTTTTGTGATTGAGAGTTGTTGTAGTTTCCATTTTTTTAATAGAAACATTACAGTGTTTTGGACGGTGTTTGGTGGGGATTAAAATTAGATTTTTAGTGGATTGTGATAGAAGTTTTTGAAATGTGTGGTTGAAAATATGTGGAACCCATGAAAGATGTAGTTAATATTGATTGTTTGACTTTGACTTGAATTAAAATCTTATTTTAATTTGTACCAAACAGACCCTTAGTAATTCATACATAAAGATAAGTTTCAAAATCATAATTACATAACGTAGATATTGGATTTTTAGTGGATTGTGATAGAAGTTTTTGAAATGTGTGGTTGAAAAGATGTGAGACCCATGAAAGATGTGGTTAATATTGATTGTTTGACTTTGACTTAGATTAAAATCAGATTTTAATCCGGTCCAAACAGGCCCTTGCTTTATTAATGTAGGCAAAATTGTCAACTGAGTAATTTGTCTAATTCTGTTTTGCTATTATTTTTAAGTGTTATCATTCTTCCATTCGTGTTATCGCACTTAGTGCCATCATAATTATGTGATTCACACAAATTAGGATTTTTTGTTAATAGTTGACTCAAAAATTTATCCTTCTGTTAGAATTTTGCAACTTCTGGGCTCTCCTTTAGAATCCTAGGTTTTAATGAGGTAAATTAATGTGTGAAGTTAAATAAGGAAGACTTTTGACAATTTAGCCTTTTGGTTGTAGAATATCGATTTTATTACTGCATATCTTATTCTTTCTTAGCATTTTGAATCCTTGATTGATATACATTCCTTCATCATTTCAATTTTTCAGAAACAAAATTCTTTGCATGGGTAGAACTTTTTTGACATGAGAGAATGTTAGATACATCCTCGTTTGCTTTTGCAGTAAATGAACACATATGAAGAAAAAACAAGGTCCAAGTGTTGACTTTGAGGTTTTAGGACTTCCATGCATGTAGAGCTTCATCTTAAGTACCTGCTGATGTTGAAGTTAAAATTGAATAATTTTTTTGTAGACAACCTTCTTACATTTTCTATTACTAAAGTTTATCTTGTCTGTTAGGCGGCATTTCTAATACATTATACTCTAATTGTTGAACGGATGAATTAGAGCTCTTATGCGTCTTCAACATATGTTAAACTCACATGACTTTTTAGTTCATGGGCTGCACCATCCATGACCATACGAGCATGTCCTCTGTGGTTCCCACCCTGCTTACATCTCTTTAGTTCCTGGGCTGCACTAGCTTTTCTTTTTGCGACAACTACTAGTTTCTTATTTTGGTGACATATCTGAATGAAATCATGTGAAATGACAAAAAAATATTCGTGTTAAAATTTGTTAATATCTATCCTTTATATATTTGGGGTTCTTAAGGCTCAACTTAGAGTACCAGGTATCTATTTTCATTTCCGTTCTATAGATTCTTACATATAGTTCGAATTTGAAATTCTTACATTTTGTTGAATATGTAGGCATCAGTGAATGTGTACCTATTTGATTACGTAGCAAGCATGTACAATGTTTACGTGGTTTCATATATTTCTTATGTCATTTTATGTACTTAGTAGGTTCTTATATTATTTATCTTGTTCGTTTTTATTAATTGTAGATAACTTACTCAAACCGATACAAAATTCTGGGGGGATCATGTGTGCATTATGAAGGACCATGTGACCGAGCAGATAAGTATGATGAAATGTGGGTTCGAGGATGTAGCTACAGAAGTTGAGGGAAAGTGAGTGATGAGTACGGTAGATTTGGTTGTGTTGTGGGCGATAGAGATATGCATGCACGTGATGATTATGATGATTTGTCCTTACCTAACACTGCGGCTGACGAACAGCATGTCGAGGCATCCGAAATAGATGCTTGCAACATCGATGTATTGTCCAGAAAGTTCTCAGACGTGGTTGGCACCATCGCAGATCCTCCTAAACTTATTTCTCTACCACCATCTCGACCTCAATCCCTTAGGGTCAAGGTGCCCAGAGCTAACACACAAACTCCTTTCACATGGTTTCGTTGTAGAAAGGGTAAGATGGATGCGTAGTTAGTTTACAATATTGATGGAGCATAGAATTGTGTGTTTGGAGAAAAACATTTGGAACGTTGTTTTGTGTACCATCATTAGGCAGTTTTTCTGGTTGATGGTATAGTTCTTAGTGTCGATGTAGAATTGAAATGAAGACAAAAATATTCTGTTTTAGTACTTGTATGTTGTTCAGGTCATATATTGTGTACACATTTACGAACTATTGTCCCTGACAGTTGAAATATCAATTTTCGAGAATAATATGTATTCAATGTCGAGAAATGTCAGAAATGTATAGAATTGACGGAAACGGAATGAAATCTCATTCTAGATACATGAACTGTCAAGTGTTGAGATAAATAATGTCCAAATGTTGATAAAAACTTTTGAAATGACGAGAAAATCATGAAATGTCAAGGATAAAGTCGAACCAATTTACAGAGCGATAAGATGACAATTAGATTTAAAAAAAGACTTACAACAAACCGATTATACGTAGAAGTTCCTCAATATGATTTCAATCAAAGGTGTGTTATAAATCAATCATCATTAACAAAAAGCTCTCATGATGAATATAATATGATACTGTGTTGACTTCAACCAAATCATATTAGTAATAAATATATCTTCACTATTCGGATGACAAACACAAGGTCTAAAACCTATGATGTCAACAAATGTCAATAAATTGTAATTACATAGAATAAGAGTTGGTTTATAGTCTTGTAATGTAATTATACCATGCTTTACTCCTCTATATAAGCATGCATATGACTTCAAAAACAATGTTCAAACACAATTCTTCACAAGAAATTCCTAGCAGTAAGAACTTCTTCCTTCAACTATATATTCTTCAACCGAAGAAACTTCTCAATTAATGTTGCTATGAACCTCTCCCCTCTCGGGTCTTTGGCTGACAACCCGATCATCATCGACTCAGACGAAGATGAAAAAATGCATATCATTGTTCCCTACCTTCCACAACTTGGAAACCCTTGTCGTCGACCGAGTATTCATCCAATTTCATTTCATGATTTGGGAAATGAAGGTGAGCTTAGTGTTGGTGATCATATTGTCGATCGTGAGATCATCCCGGTCGAAATCCCATCAGACGAACACCATCTTTTGTTTAACATTCAATACGTCGACGAGTTGGTTAACAATGTTGGACCGGGTTATGATATCATGAGAGATGCCATCATCATAAGCTCTGACAACGAAATGATATTAGTGAGATATCTTCCATGTCCGTTGTTGAGGACATGTAGATGTCTTCGTACATCGTTATTTTTGTGACCACTTCAAATAAGAAATTCATTGTTATTGTCATGGTTTATGTTGACGAGGTGGTGAAGTGAATGTAATTTGATAGTTTATAAACTACTCGATATGATTTATCTTTGGTGTTGTTTTAAATTTAGTATGTGACATGTAATGATCTTGAAATCATAGTACTAAATTTATGTTATGTAATGTTCATTGAACCGTGAGAATAACGTAGAAATGAAAAAGTATATTATTCATGAATGACAAATTCGATATTAACATGAATATAGAAAACATTTAAGTTCCCGGGTTAGACAATGGTCCTGGGTTCCTATACATTTGCATGTTGTGTCCGTAACTATCGGACCGCCCACATTTTTGCTTGCTCATCAACTTTTCATGTCTTGACCGTTTTTGTTGGGTAGGAGGTCGTTCGGTGGTCTACGTATATTTGAGGTGAAATAGAGATGTAACGAATCGCATGAGGAACAACCCAATCAGACTCCATTCCAGTTGGATGAATGACTTCGTTGTATGCAGCTTGCTAGAACTCAGTGGTGTAGTACGAGGAACACGAGTCATAAAGTGATTTCTCCTTTGCGCAAGCTACTCGGGATGCATGTGCACACAATATCTGTCGCACCTGGAACTCTCGATATGAGTACTTTTTGCCTATAAGGTCAACAGTACACATGTTCCTACCTATACCAACCTCCAACACGAGTTCATCTAAGTGACGCATTTGTAATGTTGTACCGAGTCAAACGGTTTTCTCAATTTCCCCTCCATCTTTGGTGTCAAGACACTCTGACATTTGGTGGATTCTCTCGAAAAATCATTATTGCATTAAAAACCTTATGTTGTCGATCAACAAGGTTATTGGGAAACTTCGTTGTCGTCTCAAGACTGAATTAATGGACTCCGCACTGTTGTTCATCATAATGTTGTATCGGCTACCACCGAAATTTGCACGTGACCATGAAGATATACCAGCATGTTCCAAATAAGAAGCAACTGCTGGTTGGATGGTTCTAATCTGTCCTATTAACTATTCGAATTCTTATATGCGGTATGCTAGTGCTGCACTCTTGAACAAGAATACGACATTGCTATTGATATACCTAGCGATAAGATTTTTCTCAATATACCACATGCATGCACCATGTGAGAAAGCGGGTACAACTTGGATATTGCCCGCTTGATGCTCTTCTTCCTGTCTGATACAAACACTAGTCTTTCTGAGTCGTCAACTACATCTTTCAACTTCGTGAAGAACCAATTCCACGATGCATTTATTTCCCTGTCGATAATCCCCCAAGCAATATGATATATTTGCAAGTTGGCATCTTGAGCTGCAGCAACTAATAGTGTTCTCTTGTACTGGCCCTTCAAATGACTCCCACAACATAAATGTCCGGTCTCATTAAATCTTGAAAGCCACTTATATTCGCTCTGAATGTTAAGAAGAATTACAAGAACCTGTTATTGTGGTCGAGCTCAATGTGTGCGATGGTTCCTGGGTTTTTCTCAGTTAACACATGGCAGTATAAAGGCAATTTTTGAAAACTCTCTTCAGGTGAACCACAAAGCCATTTAAGACCCTTCTATTTGCTCTTCTAGACTTTGTTGTAGCTAATTCGTACGCCGAACTCACGTTCGATATCCCCGATAATACTCACAAGAACGTACAGTTAGTTACATCATCCAACTGTGGCATTATGTGTTGCCCAATTAGGGCACTGGTTGCATGCATGTGTACATTCCATCGAACATCTAAAGAACATGTGTGCTCAGGTATGTATATCCAAACATTAAATATATCTGAATTTTTTATATTGGAATCTTGTAATAGCCAATAACAGTTGGTATCTACGCAACATACAGTGAAAGATCTAGTATTCGACTTTTTAACTTTGAAATGAAACTTTTAAGTCAAAGCTGTAGTTGAAGCCGTGTGTTTAGTTGTTTCTTACTGAAGATGATTTGATTCTCCGCAATTTCCCGTTGATTTTTTGATACTTTTACATTTCCAATATATGAATTTCCTTCAATCGGGCCAAAATCCGTATCTGAAATCATTCATGGCTTTTCTAGTTCGAACACACCAATTTCTTCATGCCCATACAATGCCTCTTCTATGGGTGATAAAAGACCAACTCCGACATTTACCTCTTGCTCTCCAACATCATATTGATATGCAATTACACCGCTTGTGTGTAAATGGAAATGTACCATTGCAAATCCTCATCATCAGCTACATCAGCGGGGGGTACATTCATGTTCAGAACTTTAAATTTCAAATGGATTCGAAATTTCATTCTATCAAGATGAAGCTTTTCGAATAATTTATTGACAAGCTCTTCATATGTAACGTCACTTCGAATAACAATTGATGTTGTTCGGTTCCCAAACCACTTCCACTCGTCCTCCATGTTGACGAATTTACCACCATGCGAGATAACAAATTTCATAACATCTCCCATATCTGCATGTCATCAATGCAAATAAGATTAGCTAACACGAATACCTAAAACAAACATGCTACCCGTAAGCAATATGGTTAATGGTAAACACAAAATGTTCCGTAACTTTGTTAAGTTTATAACATAATTCTCAACATTTGAAACAATGTCAAGAATTACAGTTGAAGTATCGTTCTCGACATTTTAAATGTCGAGAACAATATGTCGGCCAGACACTTCACCATATGCATTTATCATCTTCTTCCACTTCAACAACCATTTTTTCAAAGAATTTATTCCACCATTAATGACATTGTCAATACATGACAACCATTACAAATCCATCTATCAAAGTTATTTAAAGAGATTGTGACACCATGTTTGAGAAAAACAAAACAATAAATACGAATTTGATTTAAACATGCTCTAATAATTTTGCAATAAATATCTACTAATTAGTTAAAAAATCTAATTATCAATTTACATCATATATATCACAACAACTATTACAACTTATCAACACAAATAAGATTTCAAAAAAAAAAAAAATTACAGTCTATTTAGAATTGTGGATATGATTAAATTTCTCGAAACAAAATTATATGGTTTTTTTATGAATTAGAAGAATGTAATTTTTTTTGAGATAATGATTTTTCTATTTCATCATCTTCATTTCTATCCAATATGAATGGTCATTACCTAATAGATAATGAAATGACATTTACCCATTACGTATTACCTTGTATTATTGTAGCTTCTCATGGAAGCTATTTCTTTTCTAGAAATTTGTGAAAAATGAAAAGAATAAAATTGCTTAATTTTTCATTAAGGGTATAAAAGATAATTTGATACCAAATTTGGCCATTTTTGCAAGAGTTATCAAAAACAGATACTTTTCAATTGACAAACATGTAATTGATCATTTTTTAAAATTCCTCTAGAAATTTTAGGCAAGTCCTATGAGTGATATCTATGCACCTAATAGACAGTAGGAATGCTAATTTCACTGTTCATTTTTCTGCACTCGTTTTAGCACGTATCCGATTTTATTACTATTCATTATCAGGTTCTTCTCTAAGTCTATGTTTGACAATCATTACTTCAAAATTCCTTAATTCTCGTACTCATTTTTAACTATACATTTATATATGCACTTGGCCCCTGTTTGACACACATTAAAATTTTCATTTTCATTATTTTACTCATTTTTAATCACACATTCTTCAATAAAATAATATTTTCCATCACATCAATAACTTTTCCTTCTTTTTCAGCCACACAGTCTACATCAATCTACTATTCCAAAATATATTCTTCTAAAATAATGTGACTCAAACACACCCTTAATAAAAAAAGAGAATGTTAATTTCACTGTTCATTTTTCTGCACTCGTATTCGGACGTATCAGATTTCGTTACTATTCATTATCAGGTTCTTCCCTAAGCTCATGTTTGACATTACTTCAAAATTCTTTAATTCTCGTACTCATTTTCAATCATACATTCACACAACAAAATATTTGACACGTAAACCAAATTTTTTTTTTTTTTGTATTTTTTAACCATCCATCCTCTAGAAAATTAGTATTCAAACCATCAAATAGGCTTAAATATCTCTGGTAAAGTGGCTTTTGCTCACACCCTCTCCTCTACTTTTCGATCTCTACTAAACCAAATGAAGCGCTAGGACAAAAAGAGGGATGAGAATCCGTTATACGTCCCCCAGTGGAGCAGAGAGTCTGGAGCTTCGTCCCCGACGCGTGGAAATCATGGTCGGTGTTCGTGGGTCAGCGGCATTTCCAACATGAACTATGTGACTAAAGCCGCCGCTCAGCGGCTCGCTCAGGTAATGGCTTCCCAAGCTGCCGCCGCCGCCGCCGACGATGATGATGGAGACAATGACGACGAGTTAGGACTCCGGTTCAATCCTCATCTTCCTCTTTCCTTCTCCAGGCCTGTCAAGACTAACGGCGTTCAATAACAGTAAGAGTAGCAACAGGCCAGTGGTTCCGTCTCCTAAGATCAGTAGATCTTCTTCGGATGCGGTGATTTTTAATTTTACTGTAAATTTAGAGATGATTTTGAGGATTTTCTGTAAACTAAAAGTAAAATTCCCGACAATGATTTCATTCGTAATTCTGGATTTTGAAGTTCCAACCGTGCATTTTGTTCTAAGCTATGTATTGAAGTGGATATTTGTAATACTAATCACGCCGCTTGTATTCACCCGCTGATATTTTGGCATCAATATGGTTTATAGTTTGTATGCACCACAAAAAAGTGCAAGATTTTTTTTTTTTTTTTTTCTTCAGCAAATTATAATACAAGGCCAGAAATGTAAATGAAATTGGACTGTGTCTTTTGATTAAGTTTCTTATTTACTTAGGAATATGGAATAACTTTTAGGATTATGCTGTTTGTACA
>CAIGRT010118640.1:0-13585 GCA_903798405.1 Fraxinus platypoda | reverse complement strand
TCTGCAAAACATTATATCCAACAATACCAAATTGCCTCATGACAGAAAAGTGGGAGAAATCAAACTTTGTAGAGAAGAAGGAAGAAGAAACCTTGCTGATGGCTACTCAGGTTAAGGAGAAATAGCTGGAACCCAGAATATGGAATCTTGACACTGGATGTAGCAATCATATGTGCCGTAACAAGTTATTATTTTCTCATTTAAATGAAGATTTTCATACTGCTGTAAGTTTTGGTGATCATTCACAAGTCATTGTTAAGGAAAAGGATGATATTTATATCAGGACAAAATATGGCAATATTGAGACTATTTCAAATGTCTTTTATATTCTTGATTTGAGAAACAATCTGTTAAGTGCGGGGCAACTACAGGAAAAAAGGATATACATCTACAATTAAGGAAGGTGCTTGTGAAATATATGATCCAAAAATGGGCCTAATTGCTCATGTTAAGATGTCTCAAAATAGGCTATTTCTACTAAAGATTCAGACCCTACAGACTTGCCTTGCAGCAGCAGTGAATGATCCAACGTGGCTTTGGCATTATCGTTATGGCCATCTGAATTTCAGTGGTTCAAAAACTCTCATCTCACAAGAATATGGTGACTGGCCTTAGATGTAAAAATCCTGTTACAGAAAGAGAACATGACAGATGTAGAAATAGAGGCTTTATTAGAGGAAGAAAACTATGTACGTTATTCATAATGAGATTTCTTTTATATAGGCATTACAACCAACAAACTTGACAGAAAATAGCAAAAACAATCAGCAACAACTAACCCACATCTACTATTACTTGAGCCTAAAGATCAGGTAAAAGACAGCAAAATAGAGTAAATTCCTGAATACTAGGACAACTCATTTACTCTGCTAATAAAATAGAATTTTAACACCCTTCCCTAAACGGAATGCAATTCATACAATCAGTTTAAAGTAAAAACTGAACAGCTCCAAGTAAATCATGCAGCTTCACAAGTGCAGCTAGCTTGAGAGGTTTGATTAGAATATCTGCAACCTGGTCTTCACTTCGACAATAAACCAATTCAACGACTCCTTCTTTTGTGAATCACTAAGAAAATGGTATTTCACATCTATATGCTTACTCCTACCATGTAAAACTGGATTCTTAGAGAGTTTAATGGTTGAACTATTATCGCAAAAGATCGGCACAAGTCTTTTCTGGAAACAGTGCAATAACTTGATTATTCTTTCCAACCAAATGGCTTGACACGCACAAGATGCTGCTGCTATAAAATCTGCTTCAGTTGTGGACAAAAGTAACAACTTGTTGCTTCTTCGATGACCATGATACAACCCTGAACTCATCATAAATACATGACCAAAAGTACTTTTTCTATCCTCTAAATCTCCTGCATAATCATTATCACAAAATCCAACAAGATCTGATCCTTCTCTCTTTTTATAGAAAACACTAGATTTACCATAAAGCTACACATACCAAATCTGTCAATCCCAGTATTTTCATTGCGCTTAAGTATTGAGTCAGTCCACCTTCACTATTCACTTAGTGTACCTTTCAAGTAGCGCAAGATTCTCTTTGCAGCAAGGAGACGGAGCTCAGTTGGACATTCCATAAATCCGCTAATAAGACTTACAACCAACATAATATTAGGCCTAGTTGTTGTTAAGTACTTCAAGCTTCCAATAATTTGTTTGTATAAGGTACTATTAACCCTCTTTCTTTAAGAATCCTTTGTGAGCTTCATGCCTAGTTTAGTTGACGTTCCAACTGAGTTGCAATCCCTCATCTGAAACCTGTCCAAAATCTCCAGAGCATATTCTTTTGTGTGATGAAAAATCCATTTGTTGATTGCACTACTTCGATACCAAGAAAATAGTGCATAACTCCTCAATCAGTCATTTCAAACTCTACCATCATAGACCTTTTAAAATCTTCAATCATTGTTGGATCATTTCCTGTGCAGATGAAATCATCTACATATAAACAACAATCAGAATTTTTCCTACAACTCCAGGTTCAGTGAAGAGAGTATGCTCATGTAGATATTTTCGGAATCCTGCCTTAGTAAAATAAGTATCCTACAGTTATACCAAGCTTGGGGTGCTTGGTTTAACTCGTATAAAGCCTTCTTCAATTTGTAAACTTTCTTTTCATTTCCTTGTTGCACATAACTAAGGGGTTGATCAATATAGACCTACTCATTTAGATTGCAATGTAGAAAGGCTGATTTCACGTCCAATTGAAAGATAGGCCAAGAATTTTGTGCTGCCGATGACACTACAATTCGAATGGTATCATGCATTGCAATTGGAGCAAAAACTTCCGTATAGTCAATGCTAAATTCCTGTTTGTATCCCTTTGCAACAATCCGAGCTTTATACTTGTCAACTCTACCATCTTGGTTCAACTTTGTTTTATAAACCCATTTAACGCCAATGGATTTTTGCCCTTTCGAAAGTTTTGATAGCTCCCATATATTGTTTTTCTCTATAGACTAGATCTCTTCATCCACGACTTTTTATCATTTCACACATTTGACAGGCTCTTGGAATGATATAGGATCGCAATTTGAAAATAAAGCAAAGTGAGTGAGTGGCTCTTCAGATTGACCAATGTTAGAATCTAACATCCATGCTGGCCTTTTTCGAATCCGAAGAGAATGTGAACTTGTTACTGCATTAATAAGTTCATCATATTGTGCTACTGTTGCTGAAGTTTCAGCATCTGCAGGAGCTTTATTTCGTGGATTTATAGAGTAAAGAATTGCAGTAATTTGATTCTGTAGGAGCTGTTACCTTTCTTCATTATTTTCTCCATCAAAATCTACTTGTATTTGTTGTTTGACACAGTTTTCATCCCATTTTCAGAGCTTTTCTTCGTCAAAAATTATATCACGACTAGTTATAATTTTCTTGGTTATAGATTTGTACAATTTATATGCTTTTAACTTTTCATTAACGCCAAGACAGATGTATTTCTCTCCTTTGTCATCAAGCTTTCTTCTTTTCTGATCTGGAATGTGGCCATATACTATGCAACCAAAGATTTTGAAGTGGTTGACACTTGGTCTATGTCCATTCCAAGCTTCTTTAGGCGTCATATTTTGAACAGCAAAAGTTGGACTTCTATTCAAAATGTGAATGCTCCATATGATTGCTTCAGGCTAGAATCTTCTTAGGATAAGTCCCTTAAACTATACGCAATGGCCAGAGTTGGAGATCACCCAATGGCCAGAGTTATTTATAAATTGATCTTCTTTCATAAATAAAGAATCAAATGATGAAAAAGAAGATAAAGAAAAAAGAAATGAGAATATTAAAAATAGAATGATAATAATAATGGGTAAAGAGAAAGAAAAATATTATTTTTTATATCATGTCTTTAGAGGTTTTAGAATGAAAGAGAAATAATAAATACTGAAAATGAGAGAAATATTACAGATGGAAAAACATTTTTTTTGGAAGTGTTTCAAATCTTGGGGGTGAATGAGAGACTTTTTATAAAATTTTATTTCTATACTTAGAGATCAAAGGGAAAAAAAAATTGGGGGCTTAATTTATAAGGTTCGTCTCAGGCCCTGAACATCACAGAACCGGCCCTGCATATGATCAAAGAAAAATAAATTCTTCTGATATCAGTAAAATTAGATTAAGCTGAAATTCCTAAAACTATTGAAAAACACAAATGACTTCCCTTAATAGTTCTTGATTGGGAAACCAAAATAAACCACCCCATCTGCCAAAATGTATTTGGAGAAAAAGAATCATGAAAATCAATTAATTACTGCATTAAATTTTTCTTTAGAGCTATCCCTCAACATGGTCAGTACTCTTATGTTGCTGGGGAGGCGAAACTTTCACTTGTTCATTATTTATGTCAATTTAGGACCTCTTTCCTCCCTTTTCCCGGAGGGGAAGAGCTGCACAATAAGAGTGTCATGTGCATTTGAATGAAAAGTCGAGATCAACTTGCTTCATGTTGTAATTTGCAATTGAGACAATAGATTGAGGACTAATTTTTTCCTAATATTTATTACTTACTGTGTACTTTGTTATTATCTTAAAACTCATTTTCCATCGAACTCATTTTTAAAGTCCGTTTTGTAGGTTGGAGATGAATTAGTAAGGGTCGCTAATGTTGAGGACCAAATGTGCAATTTCTCCATTCCTATTCTGAAACTAAAACCTTTGAAATCGAGCTCCTTGCTCCAACCGAAGTATCATAATGAGCAGTGTGGGCTCGGTGACGTCATCGCCGGCGAGATCATCCATATCGGCGGCTTTGATGGGATCATCATCGGTTGCGGCGGCAGTTGGTGGCGATGATTTTCACTTTCCGGCGGATCTAATCTCCATTCAGGATCGAAAAGACGAGTCCCTCCGCGGTCAGTATATTATTCTTCTCACACATATTCCTTATTGTTTATGTAAAAGATTTTAATTTGATTTTCACTTTCTACAGCTATAGTTGCGATAATTAGTTCTAAATTATTGTGTGGTTAATTGCAAATAATTCATTTATCCGAAATAGTATTGTTAATAGTTTAAAGGTTCAAAATAAGTAAGGATTGATTTGATATTGCTGTAGATTTTAAGAGAATTAGATTCAGCTATGTTGTGAATTTGGTAAACTTTTATTCCAGAATTGCTATATGTTTCTCAATCTCAGGCTATTAAGAAACAACATTTCAATAAATTCATTCAATGGATGTGTGGAAAAACTTGTCTTTGAGGAGTAACAAGAAAGTATAGAATAAGAATTAAACATATATATGAATTGGTTGAGGTCTAACATCGAAAACAAGACATGGGAGAAGAAATTAAGATAACTTAAAACACAATGAAAGAGATTACTAGGACCATGGTTAAGAAAAGTCAACAAGCTGGTATTTATAGTATTCTTTTAGAACCTTGAAAGATTGTGTATCAAGAATTTCCAAATTAGTAAACCTTCTTTTGAAAGATGTTGATGCAATTTTGGTGTTTATATATAGTCTTTTTACTAGTAAGGCTTGTAGTGAAATTTGAAAACCTCTGCAGTCAAAGTTATGATTGCTGCGGATGGTTTACTATTTTTCAACATGAAAAGGTACAAGCAGACGAGTAGTGTGATACTTAAAAAGGATTTGAGATTTTTGGGTCTGTTGATTTGAGCCCATTGAGATAAAATTTTGTTAAGTTTGATATATCATGCATATTACTTAAACTCGTCTGATGGTCCTGCTTGGTATGTCGAGTTTGTAAGCTTCTTTGGACTATAGATGGTTGATGTATTCACCCGGAAAATCTCGGAAGGGGTGGTATCAGCCGCTCCCCCTAGCATCTGAAAAATGGCTGAGACAGATTGCTCTACCATAAATGAAACTTTTAGAAATGTGAATAACTTAGCTTATGTTTTCAGTTCTCAAGTCTGATTTAATCGCCACTCTAAGTAAAGAGGTCAAGTCCTTGGACGAAGATAGCTGGATGTTTGATGGACCTCGCTCTCGCATTCACCTGATTTCACGACCGGGTAAATAATTAAACTCATGGGAGTTGTCTTTTCTGCGATGGACATATATATGCATTACTTTTTTTTTATTTTTTATTTTTATCTTCCTCTCTTTTTGAAAGAGACTAGCAATAATATGGGTATTATAAACTCTTAATCTGAAAGATTGTTAATGCATATTATTTAGTATGACCTTGTTGAGCTTGAAGATTTAGTGAGGAAAAATAGAAAAAAAAATTGTTCTGGACGATGAATAACATTGAACTTTATCATTCATGCATCTAAATTACCGATTTACAAAACGTGCTACATTAAAGTAAAATTATCCTTTTGAGCTATCAAATCCTAGGAAGAAAAAAAATGAAGGAACTAATACTACAGTTCCATGTAGAATTTCTCTACTTAACTAGATTAGGTGCAAAGGAAATTGAAAGAATATATCTTTCAATCTCCTTACAATCCCTATATTCCAGATGGGCCGGGTATGATCTAAAACCTCTTATAACCTGGAAAGCTAGTTTTAAATTTGAAAGGCTTAAAACAATAAGTTTTGAGTCTTTCCTTATCGAGGAAGATTAAAATAGACCTAAATTATAAAGGCTGCCTTCTTTTCCTCCTTATAATGTTTGGTGAAGAAATAGATAATGATCAGACCCAGTGTGGCAGCAACCTGATTTTTTTAAGAAAAAACTACCAAGAAAGACAAATTTGTTCACTTTTTAATTTTAAGAAATTCAGAGGAAATGATTAAGAGGGTTTTTGTGTTGGGGAAGCAATCCATATCTATATATTGTAAGAATGGTAAAATTCCATTGGTCACTTTATCGAACTTCTAGTGTAAAGCATTTTGATTGGTATCTTTACTCCTCTGAAACCTGAGTATTATCATAAAACTTAAATGCTAATTTCTTATCATAATCAGTGAACTTTATTGCACGTGTCAATTTGAGCTCGTATGGCATCTTCGTTATTTGACAATGATAATGTTATCCACTGATGCTGGAACTCTTCGAAATAGTTGGAGTACCCGTGTCGGACACGACACGACATGTGTATGATATGGAATGTGTGTCGGATCCTCCAAATTTCAGCCGAACACTTCGTCGTTTTTGCTTTTTTTCTTCTCTTTTCCTTTCCTTTCCTTTCCCTTCTCTTCTTTCCCCTTTTTGCTTTCTATAAATCTAGCGTCACCGTCGAGATGGTGGAGAAAGGTGGTGGCTCTAGGCTTTTCCTTCTTTTTCTTCTTCTTTCTTTTTTCTTTCCATTTTCTTTTTTTTTCCTCTTTCCTTCTTTCTCTCTCTGTATCGATGGTTTAAGGTTTTGTTTGTATAAAATGAAAATGGGTTTCATATAGAGCTACTTAATGCTCCACTAAGTCCAAATTACAATCAATTTCCTCATTTTTTGTTTTGTATAACATTTAGTAATTCATATAATTGAAAACTAAACCCCAAAATTCTATTTTATTCGTTTTAACCCCCTTATTCAATATATATTTCTTTTTTCGTGAATAATTGATTTTGGTCTATTCAAAATGACTTCTTGGATTAGTAAAAAAATTAAAGTTTGAAAGACGTACCCACGTACCCGTGTTCGAAATTTGGACTATTTTTAGTCATATCCCGTATTACATTTTAGAAAATAAAAGATCCGACACTTAAATATGTACCCGTACCAGATACCTGTACCCGATTCCGAGCATCATAGACGTTATCTATTTCACCTCTCTTTCAATAATGATATCTGAAACTTCATAGACATGTACATATATTAATTTAGTTCTGCCATGTGCATGCTTTAAGTGGCCATGGTTGATTATTTAAGTGAATCACTTGACAAAATTTGATGGTTGATGAAATATGTACTACTAAGCCACATTATACACAGGATAATATCAGTTTGTCTTGATACTTGGGTATTTGCCAAACAACTCCATCCTTGTCCCTATCTTGCCATCAAACCCTATCGAACCTCAATATTTATCCAATTTCTCCGCCTTAAGTTCCACTCTGCACCTCCTCCCTTTTTTTCCTCATTCATCACCTCTTATCCTTTGCCAACAATTGATGTCAGATTTTTTTGGTATTATACTCTAAATACAATAAACTAATTGATCAATGATCTATTTCTCCGGACATGAGATATTCTGATATCAACTGCTACTATTGTGATGGCGTTTAAAATTATTATGAAATGTTGTATCTTTTTGGTTCTAGTTGTATTGTTATCTGAAAATTGCATAAATATTGAATTACATGAAATTTTGCAAATAGCAATGTTGATAGGATTGGGACCATCATTCAAAGGTAGGGGTGTAGAGCATATAATTCATTTCTCAAATAGTGGAAAAGTTATATTCTTAAATAAGTTCTCATACAAGTTGATTGTTACTTAACTTCTCGAAGTGGTCATAGTTGGTATATATTTGATCAAATTTTCAAATTGATCCTATAACCCAATCAAACACTATACATTTTACAACTTTCTTTATTATATGAGCTTTTTTGAATCTCCTTCTTCTCAGAATTTGTCGTATCTTGATAAGAAGATGACAAGAGGCAGATGTAACGACTCAGTCTCTATGCCCAAGCCGTTAACTTATGTACTGTCTGCTCTCAAAGAGCCTAAGCTCATCTTATCCTTCACGGATTTCTATCGTGTCCCCAGAATTCGAACCCTTGACCTTACCCTTAAGAATGACTTAAGTTGAACTCTTGTGCACATTAACGGCTTGGGTACGAAGCTGGGTCGTTACAAAAAAAAGTGCATTTTGTGTAACGACTCGACCTCTATGTCCAAGTCGTTATGTCATACGTATTGTTCGCTTTGGGTGGGCATCGCCCACTTATCCCTCCACGGCTTTCTATCGTATCCCCTAGAACTTGAATTCAAGACCTCTAACGGCTTGAACACAGAGGTTGATTTTCAGGTGTTGATCACTATGAATAATAAAAAGAGACAAGCCACTTGCTGGATTATTGACTTTTTTGGGGCTAACTGTGATAGCATAAATGTTGAACTAGCTATTCACCCTACTTTTTTGTATGGTGTCCACCCCAAATTGGACTGGAAACTGGACTGCATACTTACATCCGCAAGTAACTTTGGTGCAACATGGAAAATTTTATTGAGAGGGATTGACTAAGAATAGAAAGGCAGGTTAACTATGGATGCTTTCTTCATCATCCTTGTAAAACCACTATGCACTTTTTTCATCCAATATCATAGTCCCTTGGAAACCTTTTCACGAATCTCCAAAATATTACCTATCGTTTTTGCACGAAATTTTGTGGTGGCTTCAGGTTTTCCATGGAACTTAAAAGATTTTGAACTGTGCTCATCAGTTTTGGTTATAGAGGTTTCATATTTGTTGTTTATGAATTTGTGTTGATGATGTATTATCGGCTTTGTTGTGTCAAAAAGTACAATTTTTCTAACATGCTATTACTAGACTTTTATTTTTATGATCAGTGCCATTCTTTAGGGAGGAAATATGAAAATCAGAAATGCGATTCATAATTCTAGGTAATCATTACACCATTTGTATTCTGCAGATTCCTTTTTTTATAAAATTGTTCAACATCTGACTGGCTGAAGTCATGATTGTCTTTTAATATTCTTTTGTAATTATTTTATCAAACATCTATACTAACATATGATTGAGCAAATCTGGGATGTTTGAGAATATACTCGACTCACATTGGGTTCATTTTCAGGCTCAGAAATTACCTATCTCTTTTCCATCTAACCTTATGATGCTGTTCTACCTAATTATTAGCACTGCTAGTACCTTCTCTAACACGTATGCATGAATCATGTGCGTGCATATTCCTATCGATTATTACATACTTGTTACTTCGCAGGTGGTCTTCGACTCAATAATGCAGAAATCCCCAAGCATGATAGGATGGCTCCTCCAAAATGATGCCGATATCATTTTCATATATACCTATGTGTTGACTTGATTAGGAAACTGGTTTAGCCTTTCAGTTGGTGATCTTGATCTTAAATATCCCTTTGGGCAAACTTTCGTGTTTTGCTGAGAGATTGTTGGTGTAATTGTTTTTCTTCATTTTCATTAACTATAATTGCAATGAAATGCTAAATAACTGTGTAGAATCCATTGTTGTGTGAAGGATTGCCCACCATATGTCATGATTCTTCGGCTAGGACTCTTGCTACAGCATAATTATTCAAACGTCTACGGGCACATGAACATGGCTGCTGCTCATATCGTGGAATTTTTCGTAAAGTACAACTCCTTTATTGTTGTTTTCTTTGTTTTAGGAAATAGGTAAGCTTTTTTTTAGAAGAAAATAGTACAGAACTAGAGAGGTTCTGTTTACATGAAGTAGGGAAACGAAAAGTGTAATGCGCTTTTTTAACTTTTCTTCCATCCACAGGTAAACCTGCCGAAAGATATGCCGCATAGTTTGTGGATCAATAAGCAAAATATGAAATGATTCTTGAGAAGTATTTATAGTTTTGATTGAAGAACTTGAGAAGTATTTATAGTTTTGATAACCTGCATTTGGTCATTCATGGGCTGTCATTTGACTAAACTTTGTGCTTTTTAACACCTAGTATTGGCCATTTTATGCTTTTCCAAATATCTGTCATTGATTCTTGAAATGATCCTTGATATTTAGTCATTTACGTGCCAGCACCAAGGGAAATCCCAAATGATTTAAGAAGAAATCCAGAATAGTTTATGTTGTCCTATAGGTGTCAAGGGTCCAGGCCCCGGCCACTCGAAAGATCATTGGCCACATTTGTAGAAGCCCGTTATGGGCTGGCCTGGACCCTATATCTACAGGACCCACAACCGGCCTCTGGCTTTGCTACATCCGAGGGCCAAATAGCCCTTTTAGATAGAATTATGTGGAAATTACATGCAACCAGAATTTCAGAGATCACAATTCAAAAATCAGATTTAAAGTTTGTTTATACAAAAATCAGACCTTAATTCAAAGTTTTAATATTAATAATAATATTATAAAATTAATTAATCTACACTACACAATTTCAATCCCAAACTCTAATTTTATCTTTCCCTTCTTCGTGTCTCTAAGCCTCTTACCTCGATATTTTCTTATCTCACCCTTTCTCTATCCTCTTGCCGACGATGAGCGGTCGTGGTGCACGAAGCGCTGAACATTTGAGCCCACAATGGCGCTACAAGCGCAATGACAAGCACGGTGGCCACTTCGTGTGGTTTGTGATAGTCCTTTTGGAAGACATCAAACTCAAAAAAGAGAGCCCAAGTTGTGGCCATTGCACGCGATTCTTGCCATACCCATCTCTCTCTAATTGCTACATGACGCCCTGCGAACTCGTGGCGATGCCTGGTTGCTGCGAAGTCGCGATGATGTCATGGTTGCGTGGTGGTGGTTGTGATGTTGGCACAGTGGCGAGGTGGTGGTGATGGAGGTCTGGTGAGTTGGTGGTGGTTGTGCGCGGCGTTGCAGGTGTCGCAAAGTCGCGGCCTTCTTGTGCGATAAGATTATTTTGGATCTGATTTTTTGGTGGTCTTTGGTTGGTGGTGGTGGTGGTGGTGATAGTGGCTACGATGATGATGTTGGCGGTCTGGTGATTGTGGTCGTGGTGGTTGTGGATGGGATAGAATTTGATGGGGGTATTCGTAACCAATTATTTGATTGATTGTGGCTAATAAATAATATGTGATTTAAAAAATGTAATTGTGACTCAAAATTTATTAAGTTGTGGTTAAGAAATAAGTTGTGACCAATTAATTTGATAATTTGTATTATAAAATTTGTAATTTGTGACCGGTAAATAAATTTTGACTTATAAATTTTTTTATGTGTGATCAATGAATAAATTGTGACCTTTAAAATTTTTGATTTGTAACTGTAAAATAATTTGTGACCTATAAAATTTTATATTTATGGTTAAGAATAATTTGTGATAAATTAATTCGATAATTTGTGACCAAATTGTATAGAATTGTGACCTTATATTTAATTAATAAAATATATATTTAATTAATTATTTCATGAATAAATTAAATTATTAAAATTTTTGATTTGTAACTGTAAAATAATTTGTGACCTATAAAATTTTATATTTATGGTTAAGAATAATTTGTGATAAATTAATTCGATAATTTGTGACCAAATTGTATAGAATTGTGACCTTATATTTAATTAATAAAATATATATTTAATTAATTATTTCATGAATAAATTAAATTAATATTTTAATTTTGAAGTTTTAAACCTTATTTTTTAGTTTTGAAATGATTCATACTTAATATCTTATATATGAAAATTTCGGTAAAATTATCTTCCACAATGGAAGTGAAATTTTGAGTTTGTGTTTACATAATCTTTTTGTCCGTAGAGAAATAGAGTTAAGCGTTTGAATAGGGACGCATAGACCCTATTCAAACAGGAGGGCGATGTGGCGCCTTTGGTTTGAACAAGGCCACATTGGCCCTGTTCATGCAGCAGCCTTCAGAGAAATAAGTTCAGACAGTGATTACAGTTGCAGGCAAGTTCTTGTTGATGCTTTGTCAATGAAATCTTTTCTGTGAAATTATAGTTATAGTCATTAGTGAAATTTCATCAACGTCGGTCGATTTCAATTTGTTGCAATTATGTCTTCCACCTTGAACTTTGTTATTCCACTCCGTTTGGTTCCATTACTAAAATTAACATATTATGTAACGTATCCACTATTTGATTCTGTTATTGTTCTCCTAAATTGCAAATACAGGTTAGGTTCTTACATGTGAAACATTATGGTATTAATGACTAAAGATTTCAATAATTTCTTTGTATTAAATAACATCAATCAACAGTTAGACACTAACCATTGCAATTATTTATTGTTTGTTGACCAACGATGACCAATACCAATATTTTCTTCGTCCAAAGTTGAATCATCAATGATTTGCGACATAAAACAATTATTGTACCTTTATTACTAGGAATTTTCTGCTACTAACTTAGGGTTCCTTGTATCAAAGGCCATGTTGGTCATCGATCAACAATAAGAAACCCAGCAATAGAACTCATTATGTGTTTATTATAAATTAGTGATGTGACAATTTGTCACTATTTCCATCTCAAATAAGTGACGAGTTTCTGAACAAGTCACTAGATGATTAGCTGAGTCTATTACTTGTTCATCGAAAGTGTTTTTTGTCACTTGATACACATTTTTTTGGAGTGCCCGTGTTCTAAGTACTTTAATTGGTTCCTCAATCAAACATGCAATATTTGTGCCATTCACCCAGGGGCGGACCCAGCTTAAGCCCAGTGCAGGCAGATGCCTGCACTGGGCTGCCCAAAATTTTCAGAAACCCAATCCTTTAAAAAAAAAAAAAAAAAAAGATAGCCCAATTAATTGGCCCAAAATGTATGATAAAAGCCCCCCAAATTGAAACCCAGGCCACAACCGGTGAATTAACCACGCCCGCATCAACAGAGAAGAGTTTGAGATCGTGACTCCGTGAGACGCCGTTGCCGCACACCCGTATAGGTGAGTTTTCTGTAATTTCTATTGGTATTCATCTGCTACAGGTGTTGACTTGTTTTAGAGACAGAAAGTAGAAAATTTGTTTTAGAGAGATTGAGAGTGATGAAAGGCAGTTTGGAATAGGGAAAAAAAGAAAGATTAGAGGGATTATTTAAGGGGANTTCTGTAATTTCTATTGGTATTCATCTGCTACAAGTGTTGACTTGTTTTAGAGACAGAAAGTAGAAGATTTGTTTTAGAGAGATTGAGAGTGATGAAAGGCAGTTTGGAGTAGGGAAAAAAGAGAGATTAGAGGGATTATTTAAGGGGACTAAAGACGGTTTAGTGAAAAACAATGGGTAGATTTCAGCCATTGGAATGAGTCAATAGATTTGAGATAACCAGGCTTCCATAATGCTACTTACATAAGAATTACTCTTTTGTTTCGTTTATACCCGCTCACTTTCCTTATTTTATTGTCTCGTTTATAGTCTTGTTTCTTTATTACAGTCAGTCATGGAAAGATTTTATAAAAGAAATAGTCTTGAGGTTGAGGAAAATGTTAATGAGGAGACGTCAAATGGAGACATTTTTTATGTTGCACAACTTCCCACCGATCCTGGATTAAGGA
>CAIGRT010118624.1:0-21501 GCA_903798405.1 Fraxinus platypoda | reverse complement strand
TTTTATATAAAAATATATTTAATACCTTAAAAATAATTAAAATAATATTAAAAATACGAAACGCATTATGACGCTTATTCTTCGCATTGACACGCCTAAACTTGTGATTCTTGATTCTCGACCTCGACGCCTCGCAACTCATTACGCCTTTTAGAACATTGGAAATACCCATATAAGGTGGTAAATCAATAATGTAGGCATTGTTGTTAATTCGCTTAAACACTTTGAAATGCCCATACTTTCTTGGTTTCAGCTTGTTGTAGGTATTAACGGGAAATCTCTCATTTCTAAAAAACACCATCACTGAGTCTTTTTCCTGAAATTGTTTATCCCGTCTATGTGAATCTGCTGATGCCTTATACTTTGCATTAGTCTTCTCCAACTTCTGTTTTACTTCATCACAAATTGCTAGATGTTTGCAGCAGCACTCTTACTATTGCCCCTAGACAACTTCACCAAATCCACAACATGGTAAGAAACCTTTGTATACACAATAGCAAACGGGGATCTGCCTGTAGCACTATGAACTATGTTGTTTTATACAAACTCAACCTAAGGTAGTGCAAGATCCCACTGTTTGGGCTTATCAACACAAACACTTCGAACCATATTTCCAAGTGTATAACTAGTAACTTCAGTCCGTCTATTAGTTTAAGGATGGGCAGCGCTGCTTCGATTCAAACTCATTCCAAACAACTTCCACAATGTAATCCAAAAGTGTCCCACAAACTTTGTATCTCGGTCTGATGTGATAGACTTGGGAACTACATTCAATAGACCAACCTCCCTGAAAAACGGTTTGGCGATACTTGATTCATCTAAGATCTTCCGACAAGCTATAAAGTGAGTCATCTTGGAGAACATGTCAACCACTAAAAAAATAGAATCTACACCCCATTGAGTATGATGTAATCCCATAGCGAAATCAGTAGAAAGATCTTGCCATATGCTCTGAGGGACAGGAAGTGGCATGTACAACCCGGTATTTAGCACTTAACCATTTGATGCCTGACAAGTATAACATTTTCTAACTATAACTCCAACATCTCACTTCAACTGTGGTCAATAATATCGAGCTTCTAAACTGGCTATTTTTGTCTTGTCACACTCCAGGTGTCTACTTAGACCTTCACTATGTAGATCTCGAATCAACCTTTTCACACAGAGATAAAAGGGGAATGCAAAGTTGGTTGCCCTTAAACAAATCTCCATCACTGATATTGGAATCTGTCACTCCTTCATGATTCACACATTTGCCCCACTCTCCTTAAAGTCGGGATCATCTGCATACAGTTCCTTCAGACACTCAAATCCAACAATGTCCTGTGTCAGTGTGACTAGTAACAAGACTCTCCGGCTAAGAGCATCAGCAACTCTATTCAAACTTCCAGATTTATGTTTAATCACAAAAGAAAATTTATGGAAAAAAGTCACCCACCGAGCATGAATTCGGCTGATATGTTTCTGACTATGAATAAATTTCATGGCTTGGTGATCAATGAACGACACAAACTCATTTTGTATGAGGTCCTGTTCCCATTGTTTCAAAGCCCTCACAACTGCATAGAATTCCTGCTCATTAGTACTCTACTTCAGCCTAGCATCACTCAACTTTTCTGAAAAGAAAGCCACGAGTCTCTTCTCTTGGGAAATGAGAACCCCAACACCCACACCACTAGTATCACACTCTACCTCAAAGATCTTCTCGAAACTTGGCAAGACTAATACTAGAGCTATGCACAACTTTTCCTTGATGAAGACTAAACGATTATCTTGCTCATCTCCATAATTGAATCTTCCCTTCTTCAAAAATTTTGTGAATGGTGTCACAATAGTGTTAAAATTCTTGATAAATTGCCTATAGAAAGTTGCCAAATCATTGAAACTCCTTACTTCAGAAACTAATTTTGGTGTTGGCCAATATCGAATTCCTCTTTTCTTCTCTTCATCCACCCGTTGACCATCTTAACCAACCACAAAGCCTAGGAACAACAGTTTATGTGTATAGAAAGTGCACTTCTTCAAGTTGATTATAGCCGATTTTTCTTTAGAACATCTAGGACTTGCTTCAATTGAATTAATTGATCTTCTTTGGACTTACTGCAAATGAGAATGCCATCGAAATAAACCACAACAAAAGACCCGATGAAAGGACGAAACCAATCGCAAAGTCTATCCTTACTTTTGAAGGCAGTCTTCCATTCATCCCAAGGTTCGATACAGATCTGGTGGTAGCTGCTGCGAAGGTCTATTTTTGAAAAGACCTTAGAACCCCCAAGCATATCTAACATGTCCTCCAACCGTGGAATGGGAAACCTTCACTTCACCATTATCTTGTTGATGGCATGTCTGTCACACACATACGCCACTTTCCATCATTCTTTGGCATTAAGAGAACATGTACTGCACACGGACTCGTACTCTTCCTTATAAATCATTTTCTCTTCAGCTCCTCAATTTGCTCCCTCGGAATCTCATTCTCCTTCGGACTCATTAAGTAATAAGGCAAATTTGGAAGGCTACCCCAGGTACCAAATTAATCTGGTGCTGAATATTCCTCATATGAGGTAATTCATTTGGCAATTCATCGAAAACCAAATCTTCAAATTCAGTTAATATTTCTTACACCTTAGGCGGAACACTCTATTTTTCATTATTTGCAGTAAAAAACCCCTTAACCACCACTGGATAAAAGGAATCAAGGTTCCTCACTGAATCTACATTCCCCGTCTCGTTATTTGTAAAGGTAAAGAAACTCTCTGTTCGTTGTTGTATAGACTTCTCCGACTGTTGGAGAGGAACCATAGTGATCTTATGGCTGCCCCATGAGAAGAGTACCGCGTTATCACGCCCTTTGAGAGTTGAATCCACATCAAACTGCCATGGACGACCAAGTAGGATATGGCAAGCATATGTCTATAACATCACACATAATCTCATCATTATAATGCTTACCAATGGAAACTGATACTTTGCAAGTTTCAGAAACCTGAACACAATGACCTTTCTTCACCAAACCAAGGGAATAAAGTTTAGGATGGTACGTGGTAGGTAACTTCAACAAATTTACCAACCTCTTCGACACAAAATTCTCACAGCTTCTGTTGTCTACAATCATTTCACACACCTTATTTTTGATAGAACAAGAGACTACAAAATGCAGCGACGCTACCCTTCCTCCTTAGGCGACAAAAGGATCTACTACAATATCAAAATAAGCCTATCCATACCTTCCTCAACGGAAAACTCAACTCCTACATACTCATCTTCTTCCTCATCCAATGTCTCCGACTCCATCAAATTGATCTACTTTTTCCTGGGCAATTTATTGAAACGATGCCCAGGTTTGTGGCATCTATAACAAATATTTTCTGTGGGCCTAGCATACGGATTCACATTCTGAGGTGTGCTTCAGGTTTGACCTCTGTTTCCTAATCGACCATTGTTGTTAACATTAGAGTTGGCCGGGGTTTGTAGTGGGGACTTCTCTTTGTCCAAAGGAACGGACGATGATGGTTCGATAGGTGGGGTAACTCTCCTATAAGTGGTCATCCTCTTATCAGAGTCCATCATCTTAGCCTTCGTCGCCATGTTAATGGCCTTCTGCAATATCCAAATATTCTTCACCCCAATTCTATCTTAAATAACCAGTTTCAAACCACTGGTATACCTGTCTCCCATCTGATTTGCGAATTCTGACAAATTATTCTGCTATGTCAATCGCATAAATTCATTGGTATAGTCTGATACTGTGCGACTGCCCTGCGTGCATCCCGGGTACATACGATATAAAATTTTTGTTCGTAATCTGCATGTAGAAACTAACCCATCATACACTACTTCATCTTTCTCCAAGTTCTAATCCGACTCTTTCTCTGTCTCCTCCGAGTATTTTGTAATTGATCCCACCATATTGCTGTTGCGATTTCAAACCGAACGCCACCATCTTAATCATCTTGTCCTCCGACACATCCATAATTTCGAAAAACCGTTCAATCTCCATCAACCAATCCAAAAATCCCCCGATCTTTAGGTTACCAAAGAATGGGGGAATATATGCTTTAATCCGATAATTATCAAAGGTATTTCGATTTTGATGATTACGCACCAGCGCTTCTCACTCCTCGTCTGACTCTGATTCGCTTTCTTCTACTGTACGTCTCATATTATTTCCTCCTCGAACTACAGGCTCAGTGATCCGTTCATTGTTGTTTGCATGTTGTTCATTCTGTCCATTGTTTCCAAAGCCCTACAAAAACAGTTGACGAATCTCTTCGATTTGAATCGTAAGGTCGTCAAGCCGTCGATTTGTTGCGTCCAAATCTACCATATTGACCGGTACGTCTCCCATGCTAATGAATTAAAGATATAGAGATGGGAAAGTCAGTTCTGATATCACTTGGCGCAGCGCGAAATAAGAAATTCAAATGAAAATCTTAAAAACGCGAATTTTGGAATTCACCAAATTATAAAAAATTAAACTCGCGAATTTTATTAATTTAAGATGATAAAAAACAATGAGATAACCATTTATTTGTAAAGGTTTATATGAAAATCTAGTTTAATATGACTAAAATTTTTTAAAAAAATCGAAATAAACTAAATGACAAAAATAGCGCTAAAACTTTAAAAATAGTTTTACTTGTATCGTCGTCCTCTTTTCAGAATGATATTATGAGCCCAAATCAAAATTCGGGTGTTCTCTATGCACTTACTTTTTCCCTATTTTGATCCAATTCTTCTTCCATCCGTTCACAATATGTTCTACATCAGTTGTTACTTTGATTTAGATTTAAATCTAAATTTTAATTTTTACCGTATATAGTTTAAGCCCCTGTTTGGTTCGAATTAAAATCTGATTTTAATCCAAGTCAAAGTCAAACAATCAATATTAACCACATCTTTCATGAGTCCCACAACTTTTCAACCACACATTTCAAAAACTTCTATCACAATCTACTAAAAATCTAATTTTAATCCCCACCAAACACCCTCTAAATATATGACTTGTCTTTTATCTTTGATTTAGATTTAAATCTAAATTTTAATTTTTACCGTATATAGTTTAAGCCCCTGTTTGGTCCGGATTAAAATCTGATTTTAATCCAAGTCAAAGTCAAACAATCAATATTAACCACATCTTTCATGAGTCCCACAACTTTTCAACCACACATTTCAAAAACTTCTATCACAATCTACTAAAAATCTAATTTTAATCCCCACCAAACACCCTCTAAGTATATGACTTGTCTTTTACCTCGTGTACGTACACTTTGAAGTTATTATTATTTTTTTTTCTAAAATTAGTTGATTTTGTGATATGTCAAATTTTAATGACAAAACAATGTCGTGGACGGTCAAATAGGGACATGTAAATTTTCGAGCTCGTCTCAAAATGATATTTGCCTTTACCGGTAGTGCGCAAATTGAATTGTCAAGGAACTCGTTCTAAGATTTACAATGAAATCGAGTAAAACTATTAATTATCTGTATATTGAATTTCTGGATAAAAAGTTAAAAACGCGATGGGCTAATTTGGAACAACTCTTCCCACAAACAGTTGTTAGCTAGTATGGAATGAGGCCGTTAACAATTTGAACAGATACAACTGGGCCTAATTACTCCGTTGGAAACATGTAGGCCCATTCTACACATATTAAGCTGGCTAGTCCAGGTTCAATTTTCTTAGGTAATTGAAGTTCAGGCCACCCGACTTTTCCAAAACAGGTCATGCCTAAATAAAGTAGGATAAATCCCTAAGTACATGGATAGTTTCACAAGGGACTTACAGGCCCCTCACAAGGGGCCTGGGCCCCATGTGTATTTTTTTCAAAAAAAATTGCAGCGAGCCCGACCATGTGTCTTACCTGTAAAGTGTCTCCCTGTACTTCAAGCAATGCCCGTGGCGGTCGCATGGTTGTGTTGTCACTTGTAGCCTGTAGGTGGAAAAATTACTTACCTATCGCAAGTTATGTATTTTCTTTTCCTGATCAACTTGGTTTCTTGACTTCTCTCTTTGTTCAAATCGAGTAAATTTTTATTTGCATCTTGGATCCTTTATCTTTAGATCTTAATCTTAACAATTCAATTCTCATTCTCCACAATTATTCGTTATTGATTTGTTATAAGTTTCCAAAGTTTATAATTGAGTCAGTAAACTTTTCAAATATTTGATTTACCTCGCGAAACTTGTGAATTTTTTTTTTCGATTGGCCTCTTAATTCTTTTATGAGCACATCCAGTCTGGATAATTTTCAATCGCTCCGAATTAACTTTAATTAAGCCATAAAACGCATTTTTCATTCCAGTATATCCAAGTTTGAGTTTTCCCTAAAATTAATATTATTTACACTGAATTATGTAGACATCTTCTCAATTTAACAATAAATAATCAAGCTTAAAGGTCGCTAAGTCATGTATAACACATACTTATCAGTGATGCGATGAAATCGTTGCTTTGAATATCTTCACCTCCCTTAACATTTGTGGTGGATAAAGGAATCGACTTGATGCAACACGATTTGCATTCAACTTATATAAAATAGTCACGTGACATTTTCAAACCTTGATTTAAATAAAAATAAGAAAAAATAAAAGGAAAATATCAAAAGCTCGACCGACATGCATCCATTTCGCCGTGATTTTCTCTAAAGTAAACGAACCAACCCGTGATTCATAAGCTACTAAAACAATTATTCCTTCTCTAATCCTTGACAAAAGAGTTATGAACCCGTGATTTATAAGCAATTACAAAACAATTATGATGTTTCCCTAATCCTCGACCAACTAATCAAAAAATAAAATAAAATAAAATAAAGAATAAAATAAGATTAAGCACTTCAAGTTACAAAAGTATTCATAAATTGAGTTAATTTAATCAATGGTCACCGAACTTTACTATAAATTACTACTTGCTTATCGAAATTTAAAAAGTTGCTCTATTATTCACCGAAATTTAAAAGAAAAATGCTTCAAGTACATGTGAATTTTATCAGGATTTTACCAGAATTTTGAATTCCCACTCACATGGGAGTGGACCCATGTATAAAATATTGAAATCAAAAAATTTTCCCCCCCAAATGTGTGTCTATGCTGTAAGTACAGGGATTTTGAATCCCTGTACTTGTAGCAAAATCCAATTTAAAAAGCTACTCGTTGCTTACTGAATTTTGCTATAAAGTACTTCTTGCTTATCGAAATTTAAAATGTTATTTGTTAATCACCCAAATTTGAAAAAAGTTACCCTTCTATCACCCATATTATTTCCATTAGTTCACGTGAACAAAAATCAACTTGAAGGATGAAAATCCTACATGGCACTGAGGAGTTAAAATAATAATAGCATGGCCAAAAAAATCAACGTGGTGTGTGACAATAATTGCCTAAGTAATCGCATGGTGTTGTCCACTACAATTGTATGGGCAATTTCTATTATTGAAGTTCACTATTGTTCTCCCATTCTTCTTGTAAATAAAATATAATGGTAAATTTTAGTAATAGAAACTGCTCGTGCGACCATAGTGGACAATACCAAGTGATTGCACGGGCAATCTTTTTCGTGCATCACGCAAATTTTTTTGTTCACGCTGTTATTTTTTAAACTTCGTCAATACTGGTAGGATTTTTCATCTGTAACATTAATTTTTGTCCACTTGGACCGATGAAAATGAAATGGTTAATGGATGGGAAACTTTGTTCAAATTCGATTGAGCAACGATTAACCTTTTAAATTTCGGTGAGTAAGTAGTAATCTATAACAAAATTCAGTAAGCAATGAGTAACATTATAAATTTTGGTGAACAAGTAGTAATTTATAACAAAGTTCAACGAAAAACAAATGACATTTTAAATTTTGGTGAATAAGTAGTAACGTATAGCAAATTTCAGTCCTAAATTATAGTAAGCATGTCACATAAGAAAAACAAACTATAATATGACAAAAAAGCCTCACAACATCATTAGCATAGCAATTAATGAGTTAGGCATGCAATTAAGTGCAATAATATTAAATAATAACACTTAAATTTATAAATGATCTATCATGATGCTTAGCTCGACACTTTAGACGAAAAACTCTTTCTACGAGAGCACAAATTTTTTTTCCCGGAGCAAAGTCGAAGGAGAAATTACTTTTTTTTTCTTCATTATATTTAGAATGAGAAATTTATTGGTGATCACAAATTTAAATTAAATTTTATCCTTCAATAAATGTGCGGCACATTTTGTGCTTAACTTAGGACAGAAGAAATGGTAAATGATATTGGAATTTCCACGTGTTATATGTATAGAGAGATTTACTAGATGAAGTTATAAAATGCCAGATGGCAATATTTTATTGGAGTTTATAATTCATCTGTACAAGTAATTTTATTCTTGAAAAGTTGGGATCCCTTGTAATCTACGTAACATATGCCTTAACCTACCCAGCATACCAAAAGGAAGAAAAAGACGCACACACGTAGTCCCCAGTGAAAGCCCGTACGGCAAGTGAGGGAGAGGGCCCCCACAAATATCTGGTCAACAGTCAAATTTACGCGCTTCTTATAGCGCAGCAGTGTTCGTGCCATTCACATGAAGCACCCTCCATATTTCCACCATTCCCTATTCATTCACAATTCCCCACATTCAATTCAGTTCTCAAGAGCGAAGGAAAATGGCCTACTTGCAGGATGAATCCGAATCCAACTTCTTCGACCGCATACCCGACCCGATTGTACTCCTCATCTTCAACAACCTATCTGATATCAAGTCCCTCATTTGTTGTCGATCCGTTTCCAAGCGGTTCAACTCGCTTGTCCCTCAGACGGACTCAGTCCTCCTCCGTGTGGACAGGGTAATCTCCGCCTCTGACTCCGAGTTTGAAGATGGTGTTTCATTTGTTTTCACACTCTTTAAGTCGTTGTTCAAGTCTCTTCAGGATCTCATTTCGCCATACAGGGCTTCTTTGCCTGACCCGACCCGGTCTCAAAACTCTCCCGCTCAGATCCTTCGAGGGTTCGACGGGATAAGTAATCTACGAGTCGAGTTGCCTTCTGGAGACCTGAGGCTGGAGAAGGGCACGACGATTAAATGGGTGGCGAGATTTGGGAAGACCCTGAAGAGTTGTGTAATTTTCGGGTTCAGAAATTGTAATACGGGTTTGGAAGGAATGGTGGATTTTAATAATAATGGAGGCGCCGGAGCTGGAGGAGGACTGAAAATGCGCGTTGTATGGACTATAAGCGCTTTGATCGCGGCCTCTGCAAGGCATTACATGATGCTGGACGTGATTAGCGAGCAAAATCATCTTACAAATCTCATTGTAAACGACAGGGAGAATGAGGGAACTGTAATAGTCGACAAAGACGGGCTGAAAGAATGCCGGAATTCTTCTGTTGACGAAGCAGATGAAGAAATAAATGAAAGCAGCAATGGGACTGACAGCGGATTGTGGTGGAGGACTGATAGGACGACAGTACCTGCAGTAAGAATGAGGATGAGGCACGAGGCAAGAATGGAACTTTCTGGAGGAATGATAATGGAGGGTGCCACATTGGTGGTGGTGCGGCCGGTGAGCGGTGGCGTGGAGCGGAATGAGATGGAGGAGCAGAGCGGCGACATTGAATTGGCCGCCGGAGCCTTCGCGAAAGAAGGAATTTATGCTGAGGCTGCAGAGAGATTGCTGAAGAGCAGAAGTTATATTCTAGAAATGAACTCGTTTTGATTTACATTTTTTATCTCAGTTAATTTTGACAGATTTGTAGTTATTTAGGTATTGGCCACTCAGAAATGTTTTAGTATTTTGTAACTATCTACGTTTTTCGTACTGTTTTACTTTAAATTTTGTGGTTTAGTTTGTGTTTAAAAATACACGAAATGTGATTAATCTAAAGAGTATTCGGCACTTGACTTTTCTGTAGGGGCTTAATTTACGTATAAGAAACCAAATCAATCGAACTAAAATCAACATGTTGACAGTTGAAATCAAATGGAAGTTTAGATCCTTAGCTAAAATGGAAAATACAACACTTTGACATTTATTAGAAACTCGATAAGTATTACATCATATTCTCCAAGCGTGGAGAACTGAAGTCCTAGGAAGTTTTGCCACCTAGGCTTGATGATATGAGTTGGGCTTCGAGGCCCGAAACACTCAAGCCTTGAGAAGCTTTACATCTTAGGCATGATGTTATGAGTTGGGCTTCGAGGCCCAACTCCAAAGTTTTTGTTAGACGAGACTCACACAATCGTGCATTATATACAACGACCCATTATACTGTTGCACATTAACTACTTTGAGGGTAAAGTGAAATAATCTAAATTGTACGTAGTTCGTGGAAGAATTCCATCTTTTTCACTTCTCGGTCATCAACCTGAAACTCAGCTTTACCAAGTATTTTTCTAGTATAACTTGGTATAGAGAAATGCGATCTTTGCATATATTAATAGCCATTATGATGAAAAGTTGCATCATTTGTGGCAGAGTTTAAATGGACTTGTCAAGGTTAGAAGTGTGACCTACAAAAGAGGTGCTACAATTAAAATTCTATGAAACAGCACTTTGATAATTTTGAGCCCATTTTAGTCCATTTGCTAGTTCAGGGCAGCAAAAGATTTTAACTGGACCAGAGTTTAGGGAGTCGCACAGTTATATTAGGTTTCAAGTATCGAGTACTTAAAACTGATTCAATTTAGAGAAACTCTGGGCCGTGCTCAAATTTTTGATAAAAGTATTCATTCATTGAAATCAAGTCGAGGTCGAACCCCTCCAATCAATCATGACTAGCAAATTGACCTTGATTATCGACTATTGACACACGTAAGAAAACCTTTGATTCACTCCATAAATTGAGGAACGAATATAACATCTATCCTATCCTATCTGTTCCGTACATAATTATCTTGGTGTCACGTCATCCTTGTGAAGTGGCTACACATAGACTCCATTTCTCAAATGGAATGCTGCTTCATCATTCTTTCGTCCTGGGAGATTTTATGTTTATTTGTGCAATTTATATATACAAACTTTGTTGACTTTATCATCAAGAGTTCATTGACAGATATAGCTCAGTCGTATTCAGATGTCAAAACTACCAATTGTCAGGAAATCAAAAACTCATGTATCATACATGCGTTTTTTTTTAAACCTTTTGTGTCATTCCATTTCTCTATAAGAAAATGCTTATGTTGATGTAGTGCTGGATTATTGATTTTACAATATCATAGTTAGATATTTGAGAAAAAAAAAAGTTGCGTGGAGTTTATACCTCTTAGCCCTTTGTTGGAGTCGAATTAACTTATAATTTATTAAATACAATGTATCTTATTTCAAAATTCTTCCCAATTCTCTTTTGTTTTCTTAATATACTCGAAAATTAACACTTGAGCTTCCCAACAAGTGGCGGAGCCAGGATTCAATGATACAGGGGGCTGGGGTGGGCAAGGGTGGGCTACATCCTTCAAAATGGACTATAACCAATTTTTTTTTTTTTAACAAAATTTGGCTTGGGCTGGGGTGGGCAAGGGTGGGCTACAGCCCACCCCTATCTCCGCCCATTGTCAAGACGTCTCTTCCGAATAGAAATAGCTTCTTAAAAGTTACATGAGATAATTACTGGTCGAATTTAGCAACCTACTAATAATGTGTACTTCTTTCAGTTTGTCTTAATGGAATGGTGTGTACGTGAGCAAGTTTGAGTTTGATGGAATATAGTTATTTTGGGGTTATGATGTTGGTCAATGATCGAGTTAAGAATTTATGTTGGAGGGAGGGTAACTTTAAAGAAGTTAATGTATGAATAACTTTCATATAATAAGAAAAGTTCATAATACGTCATCACTTATTGAAATGGCATTCAACGATGTCTTACAACAAAAAATTCATATATAGTAGAATCTATATTTAGATCCGCGGTAAATCCTCGTTTGATGTAGAGTGTCACATAATCAATAAGAAAATTATCATTCATTTTGTTACGAATTGCCATCTTTACATGTTTCATGGCTGAAAATGATCACTTATAGTCCCAGTAAAAAACATATATCAAATGCAAGACAAATCAATGTAGTCAACATAATATAATTCTTTGATCTTCTACTAGCAACCCGTTTCGACATAATTCAAAAAGTGTATATACTTGAAATCGAGGTCCAGAATCACATTGTTTTAATAATGTTTCAACTCAACTTTCAAACAATAGATCTCATGCGATTTAAATGCAAATATTATCCATATGTTCAAAATATGTGAAAGTTCAAGTCCGACTCTATTTTCTAAAATCATAATGGAAAAAAATAGAAGAAATTATAAGTGCACACATATAAGGTGCAGGTATTAGACGACATTGAATCCTAAAATACATTGATCTTTTTATTTTCTATAATATTGTCCATTGTCGTGCTCGTCCACCTTACCAAAACCAGATGTTAAAAATTCCTTTTGCTTCTTTCTATTTTTCCAAAACTTCTCTCGTGCAATCTTCGATGAACACCATTACCAATATATCTAACATTTGGGAATTGCTAAAATTGTTGTGTTGAGAGAGATTCAAATTACATCGGAGATTGTACATGGAAACACTCAATTTCAATTTCAGAGAAAGCCAAGAGACAGTCACCCTTTCATTCGAAGCACAATTTGCTTATTTCACTCAAATACTCACATTTTACTACATGGACCACAAACAAAAAGCGACCTATCTATTGGATTTAGAAAGTAAAGTATTCTTTCTTTGATATTAGAATCAATTAAAGACATTTTGTACGTTAAACTTGTCATCTGTCATTTTCAATTTCGTCCAATTTGAAATATTGTTATGCTAAGACCCTGTTTGTGGCCTACATCGAGAAAGATAATAGTGATTGAACTGAATTAGGCACAAGACTTTTGGCGACAATAATGATAATGACACTTCTAAATTTTTAAGAAAAATGAATGGAACAAAATTTCGAATAGGGATTATTTTTTTCTTAGCTAAAGTCAAGGGTTCAAAGATTGATACCTCCTTTCACCTGCCCAAAAAAAAAAAGGAAAAAATTAAAGGCCTAGATCTTCGTTACCTCCGACCTTTTCGCCGTGCCAATAAAAATGTTTAGTAAATCTAGCCCTATTGAAGAGTCAAGACGAAAGATCAATCGAATGATGATTTAGAAAATGTTTTTAAACATCAAGATCATATCAATTCAATTCTCTCAAATACTTATTTGTTAAAAGACTTGAGTTTCATAGGAGGAGGGTGTGTCATTGTTAATGATACACTAACGTAGCGGTGTACGTCAGACGACGTATGGAAAGAATCTTTTGAAAATTAACATAATCTACATGCCTACTTTATACAACTACAACACTTGTTCTAAACTCAACTTTTCCACTCATGTACCCATCAGTTGCCAACCCTACACAATATTCTAACCCACAACACTCAACTTTGTTGCATGGTGCATTTAACCTAATTTGTAGGGTCGTTTTGCTTAGGCCCGCATGCATTTTATGCCTTTCTTGAAAAGCTTACCCCCAAAAAAAATAAAAAAATATGCAATCTCTATTCTAAAGAAAAAGCCCATTTTTCGTAAGTTAATCCTTGTGAAGGGCTCAATTATTGAAGCTTTGGAGGCAGTGTGAAAGCCATTTTAATATTTTCTTGATTTTAGAACAAAAAATCAAGAAAATAGATGGGGATGGGTACCAAATGTTGCGGACCACATTTCATACAATTTTTACTTTCCTTAATTGAATTGCGCCGTTTGTTTTGATCATTAAGGTATAACTACTTTTGGCCACTAGATTAGGAGCCTTAATGATATTACTTAGGGGTGCTAAATCTTGGTGTACTAAATTTAATCCAATTAAATACCATTTGGACATATTTAAATTAAACCCGTAATTTCTTGAATTTGGCACATTAACTAAAGCAAAATTTGATTGCATTAAAAAAAATAAAAAAATAAAGCACAATTTTATTGATTTTTAATCTTTAAATAAAAAGTCACCATTTTTTAATATCTACTCCTAGAGGCATAAAGTGAATTGATTTGATCCATCCAAAATAGCGTGAAGAACAATGGCTTTCCACCTAGGCAAACAATTTCTTTTTTCTATTTTTTGGGTTATTTTCTATATATAAAAGAAATTAAAAAGTGGACCGTATGAGCGACAGGGCATGGATAGGAAGGTCACTATTTTATGTAGACTAGTCTACGACACGACATGTTCCATTCCTAGTTAAGTCAATTCTGGGTCGGGCCACTTTACTCAAATTTACATGTCATATGTATGCGTCTCCTCTCCTAATCTATTTTGGTTCACGACTTGCAAGTAAAAAGGGTTATCATTATAAGTCATACAATAAGCGGTCTTCCTACGTCATTACGCTCTAAAACTTACCGTTATTGAATACGAGAGAGAAAATGCAAAAACTTTCTGCAGAAGACAATATCAAAACAACAGATCATTGCAAATATAATTAAGAATCCATTTTGGAATAAATTTGTTGAAAGAAGTTTCTTAGTTGTTACCGAACCTTCCCTCCCGGAACTAACCAAATAAATATATAGGAAAGGACCCAACAAAAGTAGACAAGTCTAATCCTAAAGCAATATGCACTAATGAATGGTGGGGTCGTTCTTGCCCGTGCTCTCAAATCCATTAGTTCTCTTCATTATGCCATGTTAATCACCTTATTATATCACAAATTCTTTTGTCCTTTTTTTTTTTAAATAAACTTTCGTGTGCCTTTTCCCACCTTCGGAATAATCTCAACCAAATGCATCCCTCTTCGAATTTGTGCATTTACCAAAAGTATTTGATTAAAACTTAAAATTAATTGTTATTTGTACGAAACACGTGCAATAGAACGAGATTCAATATACGGGTTGTTAGCTCAAAACGTTACGATAGTCGAATGATATTCAATATTTACGGTACGTAAATGTTACCTACTATGAATTCTATTCACGCTCAAGAAATAAACCATGCGACCATCGAGCCACTTGCATAAAAAGGTTTGGAGTACTATACTAGCTAGATCTCATTAAGACAAGTATAGAACATCCTCGAAAGTGTCTCATTATGCCATAGTCTTCTTCAGACACATCGAAATTTAGCATCTCCAATGCCTCTGAGCAATCTCTCGGAGCTATATTAATATTCATTTTACCTAGAATTTATGCCAGAATTATATTACAGCACCCAGATGTAGCATACTTGTCAACCATTAACACAAATCATAAATGTGATACTAAATTGTCTTCCAATTGCATTCATATTACTTAACTTTAGCGTAATTGCTATCCAACATTGCCCCGTTATATCGAATCAAACATGATTGTAGAATACATGTTAGAGTAGCATACATTACACCTTCACTTGTAACATAGTCAAAAGTCACATAAGACACAATGAATGTGTAATCACTAAACAAGTAGATCAAAACGGTAACGATCCTTTCCTTTGTTTTAGTTGAGTATAAACCAAAAAATCTTCTATTTAAAGTACCATCTTCACTCGTTGTGTAAGCTTCAAGGGTCCTTTGAGAGGAGATAAACGCTCTAATAACCCTTAATAATGTCACACAATTAATGTCTAACTCAACTGCCTCCCAAATTGAAAAAAATGTTTGCCAAGTCAGGTGCTTTTTTTAAAGAAAATAATATATTTTCAATTTGAGTATTCATCTAGAGTGATTGTCATATAAACCGATGATCATCATTAATCTACGACTCTTTTCATTTCGAATAGGGGTTTATTTGGTAGTTCGAAGTTTGGGTGGGCAATAGCACTATAGCATAAGACTTATCTGGCAGGGGCACACAAGTTGATAGCATGATTGGATCATGAAACAGGGCTCGTGCCAATCAACTTTTCTTTCTTTACAATTCAATTTGTTAGGCATAAAAGTAAAGGCCAAGAAATTAAAGAAGCTCAGTACTCACTTGTGACCCCATTTTCAAAGAGAGGAAAAAAGGTGTAGAAACATAACAGATGGTAAAGAAGAACAAATAACAAAAAGTAACTAAAGAAAGCTGCCCCCTCCCCCAAACCCTACCCAACACTCCCATTTCTTTTAAAAACTCGTCCTGAATCAAAAGCTGAACCCATAAAAGATTGTAAATTTACGGTTCCTCAAGCACCCCAGCATTACCCCCCACCACCCACCACCCACCCACCCACCCATCTCAACCCCTCCTCTCCTATTTCTTTTAAAACCTCATCAGAAATCAGAACTGAACTGAACCCTTAAATATTATACATTTACAGTTCCTCAAGCACAAGATCTGAAGAAGGAACAGAAGAATACACCATGAAAGGCAGAGAAGGCAAAGGACCTCCTTCAGCAGATCTATTGGTATGTTTTCCTTCTAGAGCGCATCTAACACTGATGCCAAAGTCCATTTGCAGCCCAGCTAGGCCCAACTCAGAACCCAACAAGCGCCACCAGCACCAGCACCAGCACCACCACAACCACCGTCCAAGGCTGCATCGGCACCTGAGGAAATCTAGTAATAGAGGTGGTGGCGGAGACCATGCTAGTCCTCTCATGTGGGCAAAAAACAAGGCGACAAGCTCTGAGATTGAAGAACCGACATCCCCAAAAGTCACATGTGCTGGACAGATTAAAGTAAGGCCTAAACCTAACACATGCAAGAATTGGCAATCTGTCATGGAGGAGATTGAAAGGTTGCACAACAGCAAGAAACACAAGAAAAGGCCTACTTGGATTGAAGCGCTTGGATTGAAGAAAGATATAATGCAATTCTTGACATGTTTACGTAGCATTCGATTCGATTTTCATTGTTTTGGTTCATTTCCTACAGCGGATATAACCTCAGATGACGACGAAGAAGATGAAGACGACCACCAGCAGACACGTGATGAGGATAATGAAACTTCGAGAACTGTATTCTCCAAATGGTTCATGGTTCTACAAGAAAATCAAAGCAAACAGTTCACAGAAAAGGAGAGCAAGGAGAAGAATTATAAATCTAGTACTGATGATGATGTGCCTTGTGTCCCACCACCAAATGCACTTTTACTCATGCGTTGTCGATCTGCTCCTGCAAAAAGCTGGCTGGAGGATATAGAAGCAGAAAAAAAAGAAAATGATGATCAAGAAGAAGAAGACGAAGACGAAGACGAAAACGAAAACGAAAACGAAAACGAAAACGAAGACGAAGGAAAATTAACCAAGGAAGAAGAAGAAAATGCAAAGAGGAAAGAAAATTCAGTGTTGATGCAATACGGAGCAGATTTTTACAAAATTTCTTCTGATATTGCAAAAGAAACTTGGGTTGTGGGAGGAATAAAAGATTCACTATCAAGGAGTCGCAGTTCAAAGAGATGATATGCATGAAGATTGATCAAAGGTTGATGATATTTTGCTATCTTGTTAATTTACTAAAATTTAATTTTGCTTTACATTAATGTCTGATGGATGTTGAAATTGATTCATTTTCTGAGTTCCGTGTTGGGAAATCCTGATCAGAAGTCCATTCTTGGGCTTGAGGATTTATATTTGTATTTTCAATTTGATCTGTATTACATGTACAGCTGTATATGCTTTTAAATATTTTTATTTCTATTTCCCAATTAATATATACATATATATATAAAATTGTCTGCGTCCCTGTGTGGTGTGTATACTGTATATACATATATTATATTGCATGATTTGGACTATTTGATAATGAAATAATTAATTGATAAAATAATAATTGTTTTGGCTTTTATTTTACATTAAACGACTGCATTTTGCTCGTTTTGAGATAAGAATCATCAGATCACTAATGTATAACATTTATCTATTAGCTTTGATATAGCAAGCTGTCATTACTGATAAACTAGTTTTTATATTTAGGATATAAATTGAAAAACAAAAAATCCTCCTACCATTATCGTTTCTTTTGCAAAGTCAAGATTAAATTAATGATTTTTCTTTTCGTAATTATATATGATCGGAAAACTAATATGATATGCTTGGATCGCAACAGTTGTAGTTTCGACAACGAAATGACTCGATTTAGTTTTTCGTGCATACAATAATTGATTCTAGAGATGTTATAATGTATAGAGAACACAAATGGAACTCGAAAACGCCATAGGAAAAAAAAAATCATAGAACCTATTAATTAGAGTTTCTATTCTTTTCACCAAAGTAGCTATGAGTTTATTCTTTACTTTAGATGGTAAAAGCAAAATTCAAAACTTTGAAATGGGAGTGTTGGTTGATGTAAAAGAAAGAAGAATGTTAGGTGTATCTCTATAATTATCAATCATTGTGTCCCTTTTGTCTAATTATGAATTTAAAAACCTTAAAAAAAAAAAAACCTATATTTTCTCTTTAAAAATTTGCGAATCAATTGATTCGGTACGTTCTTGTTTCGATCCAATTCGACCTATTCCAAGAAACGTCAGAATTTTAGTAAATTTTGATAAAATTGATGAAATAGAAAATAGAAAAGTTGATAAAAGCTATAGAGTTCTTGAAATTTGTGATTGAAAATAAATTTTGAAAAATTATATTTTGAAAAATGTGGGTCAAATAGGGGCTTAATAAGCTGCATGCATTTAGTATTACATTTTTAATACTTAAAATTTATTCGTATATTATTATTATAAAATAATTGTAATATGCACAAATTGTACCTTAACTATTCTTTATTTTCTTTTAGGTTATATAATAGTTAAGGTTAAAATTATGTTGTAGTAATTTGCAAATTTGATTGTTATGTGACATACTTAAAAGTGACGCAGTCAAATAATTTAAAGCGTTACATCTAAGTAAAATTACAAGCAAATAGTAATTTGCTTTTCTCAAACCTTTTTTTTTTTAAACTTCATTTTATTTTCTAAAATTGTACATTTACCTTGACAAAAAGGATGAAATTTGAAATAAAAGTGATTAATACTTTATTAACAATTTGAAATTTTAAATCAAAAACAGGATAAATAGTTAAAAGTATAATTTGAAAGCCAAAAGTTGTAACAAATTGCATAAGATTTGGGCCGTTGTGTATAGCCTCTACTTTTTTCTTTGTGGAAATTACCCAAAACAAAAGTTTTCAAAATTCAATTTTAAATTTCACATATGAGATTTCACTTTTCAAAAATTAGATATTTTATTTTTAAATATTAAATATTAATTATACAATTTTCATCTCAAACCCTAATCAATTTCATTCCAAACAGGCAAACCCTAGAATTTTCCTCCTCTTCTCACTCTCTTCTCCCTCCGTCTTCTCATCGACGACGCCGTCGTGCGCAGCGCCAGGTCGCCACTGCCCTGCGGATGCAAAACCTAGAATTTTCCTCCTTCTCTCGTCTCTCCGCCTTCTCTCTTCTCACTCTCTCTTCTCTCCGTCTTCTCACACTCTCTTTTCTCCGTTTTCTCACCGACAACACCGTCGTACGCAACGCCAGATCGTCACTGCCGCGCGGATTGTCTTGCGCCATTGCTGTACAGACTGGCATGACCAGAGCTGCTGCTCCAGCGATCGTTGTGCAATGAGCATCGCCGCTGTGAGTGGTGTGGCGGTGCTATGAGGTGGTGGTGATATGTTGTGGGCGTGGTAGTGGATCCGTGGTGAGGTGGTGGTGGTGGTAGATCTCTAGCGGCCCAGATGACAATTGCAGTAGTGTAGATTACGGTGGTAGTGATGTTTTTTTTTTTTGGTTGGTGGTGGTCCCGTAATTTTAATGATTTTTGGGTGGTGGTGGTACGGTAGTTGTGGGTGGGTAGTGTTGTTGGTGAAGATGTTGGCTATGGTATTCGAGATGATGGTTTCGTTGCCGGAATGTGGTGCTAGTGATTCTGGCGATAGTGGTTTTGGTTGTTGCAACAGTGTGGTGGTGGTCACAAATGATTTTGTTGATTGTACTTAAAAATCACCGAACCGAAGTATCAATTTTCGCATATTGCAACAATTTTCTGTATCACTTCATTTTGATTGTGAAATACTAATAATGTTATATTATTTCACTTATAAGTAGTATTATTTCTTTTATGGTAAATTGTACTTAAAAATAATTTTTTGTTTGAAAAATTACTCTCTGATTCAGCTAGTTCTTAGTATTCAGGTTTGCTTATGGATCCGGTAAAGATCAAACCCACACTTACAGTAAAACCCGATTATAGATCCACATCCAATTATCCAAATGGGCTAAATATTGGTTTAGGTCCATTCTGCATGTCATTGCTTAAAATTTGTAAACATATTATATTATTCAATATTAACGCTCCAAATTAAACATAATAAGCCACTTGGTGAAAATTAAAATCTAAATTTTAATTTAAATTAAAGTTAATAATTAATTTTCATGAGACTCACGACTTTTTAATCATACATTTCATCAACTTTTATCGAAATCTACTAAAAATTCTATTTTAATCTCTCACCAAACAGTGGCTAAATTTCAATATAAAAGTAAATAACGGAGAGACATGTTAATTAAAAATGCAAATAGTACGTGTTTAGTTACGTGAAATAATTATACGATATTAATTTCCTGTTTGACCTAGTTTTTTGCGATTATCAATAGATGGATTATATAAAATGTATGTTTAAAAAAAAGTTAGACGAACTTATAATTTAAAAAAATACGGAATAAAGTAGAAAACAAATACGATAGAAAACGGATTATGTTTACGCTAAGAGATCGTTTTTATCTGCTCAAACACTAATTGCCAATTACTTATGAACATAGTAATACATCTATGATTAGTTTTTACCTTTCTAATTGCCACATTTCTTTTGATAATCTCAAACAAATACAAAAGAAAAAAAAAAATAAAAAAAAAAACAAAAAGAATATTTATGAAATAAGAAGAATCTATCTCTGTGGCTGCAATTTTTTATTCGTTTCGTGTACAAAAGGAAATCGGATCTTTAGAGCCTGGATTCGATTAGTAGGGTTGGCCAATAGCCATAACAGAGTGAATATACTAAATTTTAACCTCCTTTGGATACAATTTAGAAATTCAATTAAAATTAAACATTAAATTTTAATTACACGTTCATAATTATTATTATTTTTCTATTATCCACACATTCGTTATTCCTCTTCATAAATTGATTTTATAAATTTATCAAACGGAGGCTATTCGTGAATTATTAGTTTTTATATTTAAAGTAATATAAAATTTATTTTAATTCATATACTGATATACCAAAATGATGGCTCGTTTGAAGATGTAAATCTTAAAACGAATGGAATAGTTTTTTTTTTAAAATAAAAATAAATTCTTTATTTCTTTGATTTTCACGTAAAAAGATCATTCTTATTAAGAGAATTAACTTAAACCCGTGTATGCTGATTTAGTTTATAAATTAAAAAGTGGAAATGCCATTTCTAAATTAATTGGAATATAAGTTTATGGGAGTACCTAATATTTATATGGTTGCAGCTAACTAGAACTTGGTTGAACAAATCAATCTAAACTATTATTAATTGCCAATTTGCATATCAAATAAGATCTATCATGAGAGGATTTTAAGGGCATATTCAAATACTAGGTGCAAGCAACGTGC
>CAIGRT010118595.1:0-11017 GCA_903798405.1 Fraxinus platypoda | reverse complement strand
TTTAGTTATTTATAATGACATATTTGCAAATTTCTCAATAAATCATATATATTGTGTAGCTATTTATAGCATGTAAAATATAAATTTATAAAGCAATATATACACAATGTAATTACCTCTTATACTCATGGTGTGTCTATCTCCGATAATGTGTTATATCAATTCATTGATTTTAGTCCAAGTCTCTATACATAGGGTTTCCATCTTGGAACATTATTCCAAGTCTTTACATGTTATATTTACTTCCATCTTAAAATGTTAGTCCAAGTCTTTATAGGTTATAATTATTATTTTTATATTCAGGTAAGGTTGAAGTTTATTGAGTCAATTGTTTCAATAATCACCCAACTTATATCATGGTTACAGACTGCTCACTAAAATTTAAAGTGCTTCACAGTGCTCACTGAACTTTGTCCGTTTGCACTCCGTCCATCACTCTAAAAAATCCGTTACCTTATTCGCTGACGTGGCTAACGAAAATCTAACGTGACAAGTAATGGCTGCTAAAAAAATGACAACTCATCCAAACCATAGTTGTCAACAATGATTTGGCTGAGTTGTCATTTTTTTAACGGCTGTTACTTGCCACATCAGATTTCTGTTAGCCACGTCAGCAAATAAGGTAACGGATTTTTGAGAGTGATGGATGGAGTGCAAACGAATAAAGTTCAGTGAGCACTGTGAAGCACTTTAAAGTTTAGTAAGTAGTCCGTGACCATAATATAAGTTGGGTGATTATTAAAACAATTGACTCAAGTTTTACCATTAACAATACATCATCCATTAAATAAAAAATGGACGCTTAATTGTATAAGTTTCCTTCTTTTCAAATAAAATTGATCCCTTGGACTTCAAATGCTGCTTTAGCCATTTGTACCTTAAATAATCTGTGATATTCATTACATTTGCTGTTTTCCAACGTCATTTGGAAGGAGAGAATATCATAATTAGGTGACATGTCCAAATTTGAAATTTTCAGTAAAATAGATAAATAAATAAAAAATGGGTCCTAATATTATATATGTTTTCTGCTATATGAAGTATATTATAACCCTTTGAATTCAAAGTTCATATGCTGCATTAGTCATTTTCTGGAGGCTTATATTCCAAATTTTGCAAATATATTGTTCTAGATGTGATGCATATTGAGTCACCTCTATCTTCCAGTCCATGAAACCTTAATATAAAAACCAGAAACCATATTGTTTTAACTGCATTAAACAATCTAAACTTTCAACGTCAATGATTTTGCACTTTCCTAAAATAAAATAATTCTTTTCTTGCACAGACCGTAGTGTAATAAACAACAGTATGCCAGTATGTCTGTTAACGATAATTGGATATTTTTTATTTTATTTTATTTTTTTATAATCTTGGGATTTTGAGAAGAAGTTTTAAAAATAATTGGTGCAATTTTTTAAGCAATAGTGATGACTTATTTCTTTTCTTTTTCTTTGTTTTTTTTTTTCCTGGTGGACGAATACGAATCTAACTGTCATGAAAACTATTTCATGATGGCTAAAAGTACTAAGTGGAAAATCTACAATTTTACATTCTAATATATCTTTTGCAAAATCCATTAAAAAATTGTAAACTTATACCAATAGTTATAACAAACTTCTGGTCTAACCGATAACCCCATTTCCTCTTTTATAAGGACCTCTTTTCGCCAATAAATCTCATTTATAAGTAGTTTATTTTGTTGTTTGCTGGACATTATTTTTATTATTATTATCTGCATGTTTGTGTACGTGAGTACATAGACATATGTTAAAATTGTTAAGATTTGTGGCCTATAAGAATGTTTCTCATATTTATGTGATAGAAGAATAACTGAACGCATGAATTTATCTTATGTAATAAATTAAAAAGTTCCAAGGCTATAAGTTAAAGGGTAATTCTATTGAAACACCACTTTATGACAAAAACCTACGCTAAATAGTATTACTACAGAGGCTGGTGTTCTCACCGACCAAGAAGAAATGCAGGAAGCTGCTATTGATTTTTTTAAAAACCAGTTCAAGATTGAAGCTAATACTACAACAGAATATAGGGAGATGACATCTCTTATACCAAGATTAGTTACAAATGCTGATAATGACATGCTCTTGCAGGAGGTTTCTGAGGTGGAAGTTCTTGCTGCAGTTAAAGCTATACCTGAAGATTATGCTCCGGGACCTGACGGTTTTACTTCAACTATTTTTATCCATGCATGGCTTGTTGTAGCTGAGGAAGTAGTGGCGGCTGTCCGAGAATTTTTTATGGGAAAAGTACTGAATGATGTTTTGAGGGCTTCTATCATTTCTTTGGTGCCTAAGTCGGATAATCCCAAGACTTTTCAGGATTATAGGCCTATCGGTTTATGTCACGTTTTTTACAAAATCATATCCAAAGTGGTCGCTAACCGTTTGATTTTGATTTTACCTAAATTAATTTCAATGAATCAAGGTGGCTTTGTTACTGGTAGGATGATATCTGAGAATGTTGCACTGGCTCAGGACTTAGATCATAATCTAAATAAGCGTTCCCGAGGTGCCAATGTGATAATGAAAGTGGACGTGGAAAAGGCTTTTGATAGGGTCTCTTGGGACTACTTATTAGAAGTGTTGAGGTGGTTTGGATTTGCGTATTCTTGGGTATCTCTTATTAAGAATGCTATTACTTCGTCACTATTTTCAGTTAAAATTAATGGTGCATTAGCTGGTTTTTTCACTCCCTCTCGTGGACTTAGACAAGGCGACCCATGATCACTGTTGTTATTTATTCTCAGTGAAGAGCCATTTTGTAGGGGTCTAACGAAGCTTCTTACAGAGGGCAGAACCGATCCTTATCAGGTTCCTTCTACATGTTCTCCTATATCGCATCTTCTCTATGAAGATGATTTCTTGGTGTTTACTAATGGCACTTGACGTAGCCTTAGTAATTTAATGGGATTTCTTCGACGTTATGAAGCTGTATCTGGGCAGTTAATTAATGTGGCCAAGAGTTTTTTTATAGTCCACAAATGAGTTGCAACTTCTAGAAAACATATCATTGCATCTACTTTCAAAGAAAATTCCCTCCCTTTTACTTATCTCGGATCGCCTCTATATTACGGCAAACCCGTTTCTTCGATGTTCACCCCCGTGCTTGATAAAATCAGAAAAAAAATTAGCGGTATGGAAATGAAAGCTTCTATCCATGGGTGGAAAGCTCACTTTAATCGAGTCAGTCTTAAGTTCCATTCCTATCTATTTATTTTATGTGGTCACACCTCCCATAAAAGTTGTAAAGAGATTCATTCTCTTTTTGCCAACTTTTTTTGGGAAGAATCAGAAGAGGATATTAAACGTCATTGGGTTTCTTGGAAAAACATTTGTTTTCCACAGAAGGAAGGAGGTTTGGGAATTCGTAGTCTTTTTGATGTGATCCAGTCGCTTCAGAGCAAAATGGCATGGCGAATAATACATCTCACTCAATCTGGGCAGATTTCATGCGACAAAAGTATCTCAGTCATCCTCTAGACTTGGTCATCTTTTCTGCAAGTATTAATGATTAACCTTTTTGGAAACATATTTCACATCTTTTCCATTCATTTTAGAACATAGTAGATAGCTGATCTGCAATGATAGTGCTCTATTTTGGTATGACAATTGGAGGGGTTCGGATACTTTGGCTTCACTTGGATGGACAATTGACACCCCAAATTTAAGATTTCATGAAGTAGTTTTAAATGGCAAATGGAACCTGAATAAGCCTTTTTCTTTGGGTGGCTCGCCTTTAGTGGAGGAAATTCAACGTTCCCAAGTCCCGCTTCACAGCGGTATAGATGAATTAATTTGGTGCCCTTGCAGTAATGGTTTATTTTCTAGTAACTCAGCTTGGTCTCTTCTAAAAAATACTAGACCATCCTCTCTGCCTTATAAGATTATTTGGAACTCTACCTTGCCATTAAAAATTTCAATTTTTTGTTGGCGCCTTTGGCATAATGTGGTTTCAGTGGATGAAGTGGTTTTTGGGGTTCCTATTGTCTCCAAGTGTCAATGTTGTTCACATGGCATGTAGAAACAATAGATCATGTTTTCGCAACTAGTTCTATTGCTTTTCAAGCATGACAATATTTTGAAAAACTATTTGGAGTTAGAATTCCTGCTAATATTTCTTGGCAGTCTACCATGTTATTTTGGAATGCTCATTTTGGTGGGTCCACACAATAATATTTCGTTATTTTTTGCTTTTTTTAGTAATATTTCGTTTGTCTTTTTAACATAGATTACGAACTCAATTTGAGCCCGATTTTTGGGATATTATTTCTCTTATTACGTATTTTCTTTTGGTATGAATATTGGAATTTTGCTATTTTTGGTAAAATTCTGATAATTATGATATTTTTAGCTATTTAACCCGGCTTGTGAGTTATTTACATATTTGATGAATAATAAAGACTTTTCTTGTTTTCTTGGCGTTTTCTATTGCGTTTTTCTCTGTTAATCTGTCGAACTTCAACATGTAGAAAAATCACTGTTCTGTCCGGCGTCAGTTGGTGGTCGTGGTTGTCGTGTGAAGATTCTGAATGAGGAAGTCCCCCACCGTGATCGTAATGTTCGGGATATGATGATTGAAGATTTACATAGGCAAGTTGCAGAGTTAACTCAGCGTCTAGCGCCGTAGGATTTCAGTGATCGTGAACTGGAGGGTCACGATTCCGACACCAATTTCGAAAATTTGCATCACAATCATGCTCGAGTCTGGGAGCACAGTGGTCGGGAAGATCGTCATGTAGACTTCGGTTTCTGAGTGGATCTACATGAGTTTTCTTGTACGTTGTAGGCTGAAAGATTTGTTGATTGGTTGAATGAAGTTTAACGAATTTTTGAATATAAGAAAGTTCCAGATCGTGTCAAAGTAAGGCTGGTCGCCATCAAACTCAAGGGCAGAGCATCTGCATGGTGGGAACAGTTGAGGCGTTCACGAAATAGGCAGGGTAAGGCCAATATCACTGATTGGGAGAAGATGAAAGGTCATTCCTTAATTTCGGATACACCCAACCTTGTTTCAACGACTTCATTCTCTAAGGCAAGGCAAGCTTTCGTGGATTAGCATCCTTCTACCGTAGGTTCATCAGAAATTTCAGCACTCTGATTGTCCCAATCACAAAATACCTTAAGGGACAATCTTTCCAGTGATCCGAGGAAGCAGATACCAATTTTCAGTTGGTCAAGCAAAGGATGACAGAGGCTCCAGTTTTGGCACTTCCAGATTTTGAAAAAGTGTTTGAAGTAAATTGTGATGCATCTGGGTTGGCATTGGTGGTGTTTTGAGTCAAGAGGGGCGTCCAGTAGCCTTTTTCAGTGAAAAACTATCAGGGTCAAAGAAGAATTATTCCACATATGATCTCGAGTTTTATACCATAGTTCAGTCCCTGAAGCATTGGTGTCACTACCTAATACAAAGATAGTTCATTCTTATTACTGATCACGAGGCCCCGAAGTACATTAATGGTCAACACAAACTGAGTAGACGACATGCCAAGTGCGTAGCGTTCTTACAGAAGTTCACATTTGCACTGAGGCACCAAGTTGGGAGTCTGAATCGTGTTGCAGATGCATTGAGCCGTCGCACATTACTCTTCACCACCATGAGCACCAGCGTAGTAGGATTTGAGGCATTTCTTGATATGTACGCTTCAAACCCTTCCTTCGGGAAGATAATTCGGGAGGTGACTGACAATCAACGACATGATTTTATTTTGCATAATGGCTATCTATTTCGTGGATTACAGTTGTGCATTCCAGATTGTTCACTAAGACAACAGATTGTTAGTGAACTTCATAACATGGGTTATTTTGAGCGAGATAAGACATTGACTTTGGTCTCCTCTCACTATTATTGGCCCAAATTGAGTAGTGACGTGGCTCATCATGTAGGGTATTATGTGTGCCAGTAGTCCTAGGGGGTTCTTACTAATGCGGGCCTTTACACACCTTTACTAGTACCTGAAGCCCCTTGGTTGGATGTCAGTATGGATTTTGTATTGGGACTACCCCGTACCCAACGGGCCTTTGATTCTATTTTCGTTGTGGTTGACGGGTTTTCTAAGATGGCCCCATTTTATAGCCTGCAGAAAAACAATGGATGCTACTCGAATAGCCCATCTTTACTTCAGAGAAATTGTATATTTGCATGGTGTTCCTCAATCAATTACTTTTGATCGTGACACCAAGTTCATGAGTCATTTCTGGAAAAGTTTATGGGAGAAGCTGGGGACATTGTTGAATTTTAGCAAGGCCTACCATCCCCAGACAGATGGTCAGATTGAGGCGGAGAACCGGAGCTTGGGAAACCTTTAGAGAAGTCTGGCAGAAACTAAACTGAAGCAGTGGGATTTGGCATTACCTCAGGCAGAATTTGCCTATAACAGGTCGAAGAATAAAACCACAGGAATGAGCCCATTTGAGATTGTCTATAGTCGGAACCCATCTCGGGTACTTTATTTAGCCCCTATTCCACGTGTGGGTAATTTGAATCACAAGGCAAGTGAGATGGCAGAACATCTTCGAGGTTTCCACAAACAGGCGAAGCTTGCCATTCATGAAAGTAATGCCAAGTACAAAGTTTAGGCTGATAGTCACCGTCGTCAGGTATTTTTTAAAGTTGGTGATTTTGTTTAGGCGGTATTAACTCGTGATCGTTTTCCTGTTGGGGAGTATAATAAGCTTAAGAAGCGAAAGATTAGACCATGTGAGGTCCTGCAGAAGATCAATGATAATGCCTACAGACTGCACCTCCCCAACCATTTGAAGACTTCTGATGCCTTTAATGTGAAGCACCTAAGTCCTTGTTTTGTGAATTCTAATGACATTAATGTGAATTCGAGGGCGAATTCTTTCCAACCCCGGACGACTGATGCAGGAGGATCCGAGTCAGATGATGCCGAATTGTCTGATAGTTCGTTAATGGCGCTGAGATACCATGAGTTGGCTGATCAACGCAAAAATGGCAAGTAATCGACTATCTTTCCTAATTGGGGCCCTTTTTGAACACATTTCGGTATTTTGGCCATAACTTTGGCTACGGTTATCAGAATCGCGCTCATGATCCCAATTCAAAAAGCTTTTTTCGGCGCACACGTCTTGGTCACCGAGCTTTGCTTGGTATGCATCGATTTCGAGGGCAAATTCCTTTTTTTTCCTTTTCGAATCCCCAATTTTATTTATTTTTGCCTTTTTTAGTAATATTTCGTTTGCCTTTTTAATATAGATTACGAACTCGATTTGAGCCCATTTTTGGGATATTATTTCTTTTATTACATATTTTCTTTTGGTATGAATATTGAGATTTTACTATTTTTTGTAAAATTCAGATAATTATGATTTTTTTTAGCTATTTAACCCGACTTGTGGGTTATTTTCACATACTGGATGAATAATAAAGACTTTTCTTATTTTCTTGGCATTTTCTCCTGCGTTCTTCTCTGTTAATCATTTTTCGAACTTCAGTCTACAAAATAATCACTATTTTGTCTGACGTCAGTTGGTATCAGAGCATCAGTATCTTCCTGGGGTGAGATTTCATTAGTCCTACCATGGTTGGTGGTCGTGGTCGTCGCTGACAGGTTCCGAATGAGGAAGTCCCCCACCGTGATCGTAATGTTCAGGATGTGACGATTGAAGATTTATAGATGCAAGTTGCGGAGTTAACTCAGTGTCTAACGACGCAGGATTTCGGTGATCGTGAACTAGAGGGTCACGATTTCGACACCAGTTTCGAAAACCCGTATCACAATCATGCTCAAGTCTGGAGCACCTTGGTCGGGAAGATTGTCATGTAGACTTTGGTTTCAGAGTAGATCTACCTGAGTTTTCTAGTATGTTATAGGCCGAAGGATTTGTTGATCGGTTGAATGAAGTTGAACAAATTTTTGAATATAAAGAAGTTCCAGATCTTGTCAAAGTAAGGCTGGTCGCCATCAATCTCAAGGGCAAAGCATCTACATGGTGGGAACAGTTGAGGCGTTCACGAAATAGGTAGTATAAAGCCAAGATCACTGATTGGAAGAAGATGAAAGGTCACTTCCTTCTTTTCGATTACACCCAAACCTTATTTCAACGGCTTCATTCTCTAAGGCAAGGCATGAGATCAATTGATGATTATACGGAAGAGTTATACCAATTAATAGCCCGGAATGATCTATCTGAGACGGAAGAATAGATAGTGGCACGATATTTGGGAGGATTACGATAGCCTTGCAGGATGTCCTAGTCTTCATTCGATGTGGACCGTTTCTGAAGCATACTAGCGTGCACTTGCTGTGGAAAGGCAACAGAACAGGAGACCAGTGATCAGAAGTGAAGGTAGTCAACCAATTGCGACAGTCCATACAGGATGTCCTCATCCTTCACTCACTGTGGACTGTTTCTGAAGCATATCAGCGTGCACTTGCTGTAGAGAAGCAGCAGAATAAGAGACCGGTGACTAGAAGCGAAGGTAGTCAACCAATTCGCCCTCAAGCACCCCGTCTTGCTCAATAGCTATAGCGAGATAATTCTAGCTCGGGTATTAGGTATTTCAGATGCGGTAAACAGGGACATAGAGCAACTGATTGCAAGAAACCATCTAGTCGGACATGTAAAAATCTCCTAATTGAGGAAGATATAGTAGACGAAACAGAGGTGGTTGGAGAGTCCGTATATGACGATGATGAAAGGGAAGATGTGCTGTATGGAGATGGCCATGAGACTTTAGTCGTGCGCAAGAGTCTATTGACTCCCAAAGGCGACTCAGGGGACGACTGGTTGAGGACCAACAATTTTCACTCAACCTGTACAGTAGCCGATAAGGTCTGCAAACTGATCATTGACCGTGGTAGTTGTGAGAATGTAGTATCCGAAGAGGCTGTCCAAAAATTGCAGTTGAAGACAGATCGTTATCCCAGACCATATAAATTGTCATGGTTGAGTAAAGGCAGTGAAGTATCAGTCGAAAAGCGATGTCTAGTATCTTTTTCAATCGGTAGGAAATATTTTGATAATGCTTGGTGTGATGTTGTGTCAATGGACGCTTGTCATGTATTGTTAGGCCGACCTTGGTAATTTGATCGCAGTATTATTCATGATGGGAGGAAGAATACATATTCCCTTAGCATCAAGGAGAAGAAGGTTGTGTTGGCGTCTCGTCGGGAAGAAACCACTCCTACCCCGGTAGTCAATAATACCAACCTACTTTCTATATCTAGGTTTTTAGTTGAGATTGAGCGTAAAGATGCAGTTTATGCTCTACTGCCTCGTGGCAATAATACGGCAAACGAGGATCCAGATTTGTCGGCAGAAGTACATCAGATGCTAATGGAGTTCTCTGACCTGATGCCAGAAGATCTCCCTCCAGGGTTGCTGCCTATGAGGGATATTCAACATCAGATCGATCTTGTTCCAGGATTGAGGTTACCTAGTCGACCGGCTTATCGCCTAGTCCCAAGAAAGCTGAAGAGTTGTAGCGACAAGTGGTAGAGTTATTGGAGAGAGGCTACATCCGTGAGAGTATGAGCCTATGTGCAGTTCCTGCTCTACTGGTGTCGAAGAAGGATGGTTCTTGGCGTATTGGAGAGGGGTTACATTCGTGAGAGTATGGGTCCATGTGCAGTTCCTGCTCTATTGGTGCTAAAGAAGGATGGTTCTTGGTGTATGTGTGTTGTCAGCAGAGCAATCAACAGGATTACAGTGAAGTATAGGTTTCCAATTCCTCGCCTGGATGATATGTTAGATCAACTGTCCGGTTCTAAGGTCTTCTAAAAAATTGACCTTAAAAGCGGATATCACCAAATCAGAATAAGGCCTGGAGATGAGTGGAAGACAGCGTTTAAGACGCAACACGGATTGTATGAGTGGATGGTCATGCCTTTTGGACTATTCAATGCACCCAACACCTTTATATGGTTTATGCGTCAAGTTTTACGACCTTTCATGGGAAAGTTCGTAGTAGTCTACTTTGACGACATCCTCATTTATAGTTCGACATGGGGATCACACTTGATCACCTCCGTACTATTTTTGATATGCTGAGGACGGAGCACCTATTCATTAATTAGAAGAAGTGTTCTTTTTTCACCACTTCTGTTACTTTTCTTGGTTTTGTTATGTCTACTGATGGTGTTCATGCAGATCAATCAAAAATTGATGCAATCTTGGAATTGCCCAAACTAAAAACCTTGCACGATGTCAAAAGCTTCCATGGATTAGCATCCTTCTACCGCAGGTTCATCATAAAATTTCAGCACTTTAATTGCCCCAATCATAGAATGCCTTAAGGGACAATCTTTCTAGTGGTCCGAGGAACCAGATACCAATTTTCAATTGGTCAAGCAAAGGATGACAGAGGCTCCAGTTTTGGCACTTCCAGATTTTGAAAAAGTGTTTGAAGTAAATTGTGATGCATCTGGGTTGGCATTGGTAGTATTTTGAGTTAGAAGGGCGTCTAGTAGCCTTTTTCATCGAGAAACTATCAGGGTCAAAGAAGAATTATGCCACCTATGATCTCAAGTTTTATGCCATAGTTCATTCCCTGAAGTATTTGCGTCACTATATAATACAAAGAGAGTTCATTCTTATCACTGATCATGAGGCCGTGAAGTACATCAATGGTCAACACAAACTGAGTAGATGACATGCCAAGTGGGTAGCATTTTTACAGGAGTTCACGTTTGCACTGAGGCACCAAGTTGGGAGTCTGAATCGTGTCGCAGATGCATTGAGCCGTCGTACATTACTCTTCACCACCATGAGCACCAACGTAGTATGATTTGAGGCATTTCCTGATATGTATGCTGCAGACACTTACTTCGAGAAGATAATTCGGGAGGTAACTGACAATCAACGACATGATTTTATTTTGCATAGTGGTTATCTGTTTCGTGGATTACAGTTGTACATTCCAGATTGTTCACTAAGACAACAGATTGTTAGTGAACTTCATAACATGGGTTATTTCGAGCGAGATAAGACATTGGCTTTGGTCTCTTCTCACTATTATTGGCCCAAATTGA
>CAIGRT010118591.1:0-15142 GCA_903798405.1 Fraxinus platypoda | reverse complement strand
TTTCCGCCTCGCACTTTTTTTTTTTATGTAAAAATATTTTGGATTAGAAGTCTGCTAAAGAAAAGCAGCTTTTAATTTGACTTTTTAGACCAGTCTCGTGGTTACTGAAATTTCATAACATAAATTAATGGGAAAATTGCAGCCGCGATACCAAACCTTTCAGTTTTTTGCTGACCTTGCACAAACCTTTGATTTGTGTCACTCACGATACCAAACCTTTAAAAAATTTGCAGCTACAGTACTCATTGACGGTTTCCATTCATTTGACCACGAAAATCGTTAGNTGTGTCACTCACGATACCAAACCTTTAAAAAATTTGCAGCTACAGTACTCATTGACGGTTTCCATTCATTTGACCACGAAAATCGTTAGTTGACCACGAAAAGCATATGCAGCAAATCTTTTTATTTCATTTTTTTTTTTTTGGACTGTTAATATTGAATTAAAGTCATAAATCTCGTGATTATTAAAAATAATTTATTTATTTTTAACAAAAAGTTGATTATATGTTTTTAATATTTAAGACTAGTCCTTTTGCCAGAACCTAGTCATCTGATTAAAAACTTGCAAAAGAAAATGAAAAATCGAGTCTCGAGGACTGGCCGCCCGGCATGGAACATGAACTCACAAGTCAAGATTAAACCCACGTAACGCACCATGTGGAATCTACATGCCCTCATTGGAATTTATTTTATTTCAGTAATTAATAACAAAATAGAAAAATAATTAAAAGGACAAATCTTGGGGTACTCGATTTTAAGTGTAAACCTTAATCAACGGTCTTTTTGAAGTTGCTTAAGCTAGCTCGAGTGAAGTGATGGTTGGACGAGAGCCCAAGTTTTTGTTCCTCTCGTACTTCGTGCATTCTAGTCGAGGAAATCGATCGTGGGGTCATCACTGAAATATCAGCATGCACGCTTTTGATCATTATCTTTGTCACGCTTCATACTTAAGCTATAAAAATGGAAAATTATGTATTCATGTACCATCTACAGAAATGTAAATATTTGACGTCTAGAAGCTACTAAAGCTGTAAAAACAGTATAAAATGCTTGTTTTGTGCAAGACATGAAGAACAATACAATTTAAGACAATCCGATGAGAGAATTATTTTCACGAATTTGGTTTCTTTGTGTTGTGTCTCTTTCTCTGGTCTGGTCAAGTCTCTCACATTCCCTTCAACCCCACCTTTCTTATTTAGTGAACTATATCATTATAGTCCAGTCCAGTCAAATTTCCTATCATCTCTTCCTTTCATCGTCTTGCTCTTTCTTTGATACACACAAAACGTTTTTTGACTTTGACATTTATGGGATTTTTCTTTAGGATTATGTATTCTCGATATACTTTAATATGTAAATTTGGGTCCGCTATCGTCAATGTGAACGTTAAAATTACATACAACTTTTATTTGACTTAAAGTTTGAAGACAAAACTCAATATTTCTTACCAATTCAACTGAAAGCTACATCCGATTTAAATGTCGAATCGATTCGATCAGGTGGAGACCCGGATTCACATATTTAAATAGCTTGAGAACTCAGAATCAAACTACTTAAAATGTTGGAAATTCTTGTCCATATTTTCTCGATGTTTAATGATATATACTACTACATAATAATATTATTATATGTATTGCTACATTTAATGAGATTAGTATTTATAAAAGTGACACGATCAACTTAAAGTAAGAAACTAACTTGTTTTCCTGCCTAGTGTACTAAATTACCCAAAATCATTACAAGTAAATAACTGGAAAATATTTCACCACGCGACTTTCCAAATTAAAATAAATAAATAGTTTGAAATACCAAAGCAAGCACTAAAGCAACTGCCGATTTTTCTGAGTCTGAGTATTCTCAGGTGAGTCTATTTTCTGTCCTACTTTGCTATAATCTGCTATTTTCCTCTGCTCAAAGAAACATCACATTATCAGAAACTCTCTTAAAAGTGAAATTCACTTGAACACATGTAATTCTATACCTCTTTGGAATTGCATGGAGAAACACCGAATCTTGTTACATGTTTCGACCCTGTATATAAATATTGTGCAGGTTTTTCAAGAAAGTGAGATCAAATGGAGGAAAACCCATCTCCGGGATCATCAAGAAATGGGGCCATGCGCCGCCGCGACGCGGTGGTGGATGACGATGGTGTAGATAAGACTACGTGTACAGGGAAGTCCTGTCAATCTTGTACCGCTGGAGTGATCGCTGACTGTGTCGCCGTCTGTTGCTGCCCTTGCGCCGTCGTGAACCTTCTTGCACTGGCGTTTATCAAGGTGCCGTGGATGGTGGGCCGGAAGTGCTTTGTCATGGCCAAAAAAAACCGGCGGTTAAAGGAGAAGAAGAGAAAATGTGAAAGGAGTTATAGCGACTGTTGTGGGGACACATTTGGAATTTCTGGAAAGGGACGGATAAATGGAGGATCAGTATTGGAAATTGTATCACCGGAGGAAGAGCTACCGGACAATTTCAGCGCGGGGTTTGAGGCTGAAGAAATTTTTCATTTGGGTTTTGGTAGGGTTTCTTTCACTGGAATTCCTTGTGAAACTAAGGGTAATTAGGGAAATATATTTTTTGAAAAATTATTCCTTGCTTAAACGTCTTTTTTCGGTGAGCTAAATGTCCATTTTATCCTTTGGCCTTAAATTTGAATTTGATGTATGGGTCTATTAGTAATTAGTACAGAAATTAAGAATTTTATTCTCTCCAAGTTGTATGTAAATTATGCAGTTTGTTTTTGCTTAGATTTTTAATTCGAATTAATTATGCCATTAATTTCACATTTTTATTTTGTAATTATGGCAACCGAAAGTAGAGCTGTTATCAGACAAGAATTTCTTTGTTTGAATTAATTAATGTTTCTATCCAATTTTGTAGCATGTTGTATTTTCTTGTTGTCATTTTGTGAATTATTCATGTTCGTGCCAAGGACAATTTTGTTTGATTAATGTAGATGAATTTATTTAAGCTTAAAAAAACTTTCGACCAAATAGGACGAATCCTATTGACACGTAAAAATTTCGCTTTTTTGACTACCGTATAAGAGAAATCAACAATAGGCACAAGCAAGCACAAATTACATAAATAAAACCTATCCGACACATAGGATAGGCAAAGAGTGAAAGTGATGAATGTCTGAATCATCGAAAGAGTCGTCTTGAAAACTAAAGTATTTATAGAAAATCGGGGTTCGAATTCCTTTCCATATGTCATAAGGAAATTCCATGGCCGAGAGGCTTAGGAGACCAAAAACAATGCCAAAAAGAAAGTAACGATTCTAATAAATCAACTATGAAGGGAGTTGTTTACTACATCAACAATAGGCACAAGCAAGCACAAATTACATAAATAAAACCTATCCGCCAGCACATGGACACATAGGGTAGGCAAAGAGTGAAAGTGATGAATGTCTGAATGATCGAAAGAGTTGTCTTGAAAACTAAAGTATTTATAGAAAATTGGGGTTCAAATTCCTTTCCATATGTAAGGTCACGAGGAAATTCCATGACCGAGAGGCTTAAGAGACAAAAAACGATGCCAAAAAGAAAGTAACGATTCTAATAAATCAACTAAGGGAGTTGTTTACTACATCAACACTCAAATTCTGTCATTGTTATTGCCCTAACTTCAAGATCAACCATATCCTTTACAAGAAGTTCCTTGTATATGTGACTTGGCACGTACAAAATTCAAGAAATGCCAAGGAAAGAAAATGTGTGTGAATTGTCTAAACGAAAAGGGAAGAAACTTACTACAGGAAAGTAGGGATGACAAAAAAATTCATCCAACCCGATACTCGTGAAGCCCCGTTCTGAATGGGGCGGGAATTATCCGCCTACCTGATAAATGGGACGGGGACGAGGTGACAGTCATTGCCCCCAAAACGAGTACGGGGCAGGTACGAAAAGTTAAATCCCCGCCCAGCTACCCGTCTCGTTTGAAGTTGATTTCAAATTTAAGTTTTTTATCAAATAAAAATAATAGATTTATTATATTTTTAAAGATAACATAAGTTATATTTAACAAATTAATAAAAAAATAATAATATTTACTAAATAAAGATATAAAAAATAAAATAAAAAGAAAAAATAAATGGGTATCCTTGATCCCGCTCCGGGGTAAGGTAACAAAAATACCCAGCGGAACGGAGGTGAGAATGGTCAACCCGTTCATACCCACCTCGTTGCTATCCCTATAAGAAATGAGTTAAAGCACTCTACATGTTTGGAACTAAAGCTATTTCCAAAAATATCAATTTTTCTTTAATGGGATGTGTTAATTTCCAGCTAATGGAACTGACTTTTAAATTAATTGGCCCAAAAATTGAATTATTGGTCATTCGAGTAACAAATATTAATGAATATTTCTATTTATGAATAATATAATAACAAAATAACTTCAGTAAGATATTTCCTTCTTAAGTACGAATTTTATAAATAGTATTTAATTTATTTTTTGTGAATCAAAAAATTAGAATTAATTTTTTTCCTGGAGTTAAATAGTATTTAATTTTAGTGAATAAAAACATTAAAATGAATTATGAAACTTAAATATGAATGAAATAGGAAAAATTAGTGATATACTCCCCATGTTTCACGTGACATGGTTCTAAGTCCATAACCTTGAAAAGTGATGTTCTGGATCCTCGGTCTTTTTAAAAATGTGAATTTCAGTCCACATTTGACAGAATCTTTTGACGTGAATATTAAAATCGCACCCGACTTTAAGTTAAATTGAAGAGAAAAATGTTAAGTGATTTTACTGTCTTCCTATTATAAAATGTGAAAATTGCGTGAAATTTTGAATGGTCTATTGATTCTTTTGGTCATGTGAGGACTCAATTTTACACATTAAAAAAGTTGGAGGTCCAGACCCTTTTGAAATTTAGAAATCTAAACTACACCACTTGAAAGGTTGGAAAATCCAGCTCTAATCTTCCCAATAAAATATATTATAATTTTCACAAAATATTTTCATTTTATTTGTTGGGTGTTAATTTTTCAAAAATTTAATTACCTACTCAGCATAGCCCATTGAGTTGATCCTCATCAAAGGTATCGACTACCTCAATATGGTCTACACTACACATGTTTGGATGTGCTTATAAGTATCAAGGCTTATTTGTAACTACAGATAAACAAATTGTGAATCCAGAAAATAATTGAGAGTCCTACTTTATCAACTTTTTAAAAAGCAATTCTTAAGCATAACCAAGTTATGAGCCTGCCAATTTTGTTAAATGGCATTAGTGTAATGCAGTAGTAGGCTAGTAGGGAGGTGTCATCTCCTAGTTCCAGCTTAATGATTCTGATGAGAAATTATGGGAATGTACCATTCCACATTGTTATTTAGTGATGGCGTGACTGGTATGGTGAATTAAAGAGATTAAGCAACACAACAAGCTAAATATTTAAGCTTGGCCAAACAGTTGAAGAACTTTCATCTCACCTGCTCCAGAACATTCATCCCTACATACATAAAAAGAAGAAAATCTTGAAATTTAAACAACTTTGTGTGCCATTGCATTAAAATCAAGCATGGTGCAGATGATACCCCTTCAAGAACATGCAGATGAGTTATTGGAAGAATCGGAGATTGGTTCATGAAGAACTTTTGTGAAACAAATTAAATAAGCTGATTCAACAGCGTCAAACTAACGGGATATGCTTATTCTCCAACTACAATCATACAGGAAACCCTAGAGAGAAATGGCAGCAGTTCATGACAAAAGTAGACTAAAGAACAAAATGCCACATGAACAACAGGTCACATCCCAAGATTAACCTAATTAAGAGCCTCATATCATACTTTTAACTAATCCTTCTAAGATGATGTATTCTCAACCACCTTTTTTACCTTTTCCACCACTGTTTCTACATTCTCCAGGAGGGATTTAAGCTCATATTTCAAGCTGGATTTGTCCTTGAGTATAATTTTGTCACTGCAGTGTTCCAGCATTGCAGCCATCGTCTCAAGTTTCTGCCTGATGATGCCAACATCAGACACCTCGTCATTCGCAGGCTGGTATGAGTCTGGCTTCTCGGGGGATCGCTTGATGGGAGAAGAGATTTTTGGATGAGAACTATGAGGCCTTGAACCAGCCGAGGATTGCTGCAGCTTATAGATAACAATCTGGCCGCCAAATGGACTTTGGTTTATGGAGGATCTGAAGGCTTCTTTTGCATCAGAGTCATTCATGTAGACAACCTGCACACTCATAGAATCAGGCACCACGCAAGTTTCTGTTTCATTTAGACTCCCAAACCTACCAAACAGCTGAACAATATCATGCTTCGATGGCAAAGCGAATCCAGGGGAAAATGTCAAAATGAGGGTCGTTAGTGAAGCTTCTCTCTTGGCTTTATCAACACTCTTTCTTGAGCCAGAAATCCCGTCAGCTTTTTTGGCCCTGGTTGTATCAGACTTTGCTACTTTCTTTTGATTCCCTGCTTTGGTACTTTTGGGCTCGAAAGATTTGGCCTTTGTATGAGTAAGATCATTTCTTAGATTATCGGGCTGGGAATGCAGCGACTTTCTCTTCCCACCTGAATGACATTTATGAAATATCATGTAGTTTGATCCATGTAAATAGATTGAACTCCTGAATGCAGAAGTAAATTTTGAGACTGCATCAAGAGAACTTTTCTTGGTCAAGTAAACATGATCCACAGCTGCACACTGAATCTCAGATAATGTATCAGTAACACAAACATCTGCTGCAAAAGTAAACATTGTATTCTCAGTATCCTCGACTCCCTCGCTCACATTACCAGATGTGTCATCTCCTTTCTGCTTTTTGTTAGACAGTTTCTCAACAGGCACATCCTCCACGCGAGCTATCTTAGTAATTTTCTCTGATTCAATAGCTGATACTTTCTTAAAGCTTGAGCTTCCTTCCCTCCAATTAAAATTTGTGTAAGGAGGAGATAGGTACTTGCTTTTCTTCCTTTTCCTTGGAGAAGATACCATTTCAGATGCCTCCGTGTCTTCCCCAGTGACATTTCCCTCAACAAAAGCATTATTTTCCTTTGGTCTGCTTAATAAAGGGTCTTCATTTTTCACCTCCACACCCACATCATCACTCGCAGCATTTGAAACATTATTCTCTAAGATTTTGGAGGATTCAGATATCGCAGCCTTCCTCTTCCCAATAAACTTCTTCCGTGTTGAAGAAGCTCCACCATTGCCACCATCCTCTTCGCCTCTGTCATTACCCTTCCTCTTCTTCGCAGATGTGAACTTGCTGGAATCTGTTCCTTCTGTGACTGTAGTTCTTTTCTTAATTTTGGGCTTCACCTCCAGGTTTTCTTTCATAAGTTCAGCAACACTTTTTTGCTTCCTCCCATGTAAAGGGGCTGCAGAATTCCCAATACCTGTTACGGGTGATATGGGTGAATCATCTTCAATTGGACCGATAGGGACTTCAATTGGAACACTAAAATCGTTCATGACCGTATCCCTATTGTTACTCTTATCTTCGCTCACATTTTTACCATTATCTTCCAGGCCTTCAATTTCTTGGGGTTCACAATATACATGCAAACACCCACCACCTTTTGAGCGATAGAAGGCAGAAAGCCAACTCTTCAAAACTGCAAACTCAATCATACTGCCAACAGCAACAGCCACTGCAATGTTTCTCACTCTTGCAAGTAATTCTGCAGGTTCATACGTGGGAGTTAAAAGCCGACCAATATCAACCTCTGGCACAAGAACTCCATCTTTAATTCCAACATTTTCCACCAGTGGCCGAGAAAGTCCAACTTTACGCTCCTCTGGTATACATTTACAAGTCATCTTTGATTCCACAAGTCTACCAACCTCACCAACGGAACCCTGTACAGCATTGAGAAAACCCTTAGAACTGCTGTCCCTTGACATCTCTTCAAAGTTCTCCACAAAAGGTATTAGCTGCGACGGCAAGCACCAAGCACAAGAACCATCCCCGAAAAAGGCCACCAAGAGACGACCAGCCTGACCAGCATGGCTATGCTTCTCAGCAAATCCCGATGCATCCAGTGACTTATAAATCTGTCCAGGCCACCACGGATGACTCCTAATTTTAGCCCAAACAAGATCTCCTGCACGAAATTCATGCTCCTGAACCACCAATTTTTCTTCATTCTCCGTTTTCTCATTATCAGCAACCATAATTTCAATATTCCCATTCAAACCAACTTTTCCCGCTTCTTCCCCAGTTTGTCCTGCATTTTTATCCTTATCAGAAATGGTGTAATTCAATTGTTTATAATCACTACTCAAAACTCCTCCATTTTCTGCACAGGAGTCCTCCCCATCTTTATTTTCACACCTTTTCTCCCTCCCATCAACACCATCCGAAGAACCAAAAGCATCAGCTCCAAGATTAATTCCATAGCCATTGATCTCCCCCTCATTAACAGTATCGGTCGCGTCAACATTAGATACATTATCAATGTTCACAATCTCATTTTCTTCATTCTTCTCAACAACAAAATCAGATTCCAACTTCTCAAAACTAGTCTTCACAACAGTCTCAGTTTCAATCTCAACAACTCGCTTGGTAACTACAAGAACTGAATCATCATCTCTGTTCAAATCAGATGCACTAACCTGCTTTACCAGGTCCTCTTCCCGTTTAGAACCCGAACCGCCCATTTGCACGTCAGAAGCTTCGGTCATTTCGGTAGAAGAACCAGCAAGAATTTTTCTGGCAGCTTCAATTTCTTGAGAAGTTGCCATTTCTATTGGAAACATTTACGAAACACCAAGAAAAACTCTTCTATAATATTTCTTCCAATACCCCTATAATAATAATAAACAAAACAGAAAATAAATAAATAACAGAACTAGTAAACTAAAAATCCATAACAAATTTTTCTAGGGTTTTCACTCCCATAAAAATTAAACCCGATAAATTACATAAGCACGAGAACCCCCACAGAGCAAAGGGGCAAATAATAACAGGAAAAAAAGCAACAAAATATTCAAGTTCAAGATATGACTAACAGTAAAAACTACAGAGCGGGGAAGAGGAAGCATAGCTCATCATTGAACGTGATTTTTATAAGCCATTTTTTCTTCAAGAAGATTCTTAAAATCCATTTGGAGTTGCAATTGCAGTCTACAATATTATTATATAAGAAAATAGGGTGTTGATATTTGACACATGTACACCATAGGACCCACAAAGTCGTGAGGCAATAATCTTATATACATATAGAAAAATCCAAAAAAATCGGGGTAGGGCTTATGAACGAAAATTTTTACAAGTTTTTTCATTAGATTTTGGATAAAAAAATAAAAATTAAACCAACCAATCAAATTCTGTCACATTTGTACCTGTAAGCCAACGTGTAAAATTTCTATGTACAAGTAATATTTTTGATGTCAAACTTAAAATATTTGTTCTGTTAAAGCCGCAAGAGAAAATTTTCGACGTGTGTAGCAAGATTGTCCATCTTTGATGCCAACGCCTCCGGCGGAATCTCCAATAGATGTCATGTAAGTATGATGTCTTTGGTCTCAAGAAACCTTGTATTTTTTTGTGGTTGATTTTACAATGTTGTGTGGTTGATGTGTATTGATTAGTAATATGTTCGTCGTTCATATGTTAGAATGACGAGAAAGAACTCTGGACGGTGCTAACTGTAGATACTGAGAGTGGGTTGTACAAGGAAAATCCAGCTGCCAATCAAGTACCGTTATCGTTAACTCAAATAATTCTATAGCACTCGAAGAAGTTCAACAAATAACTCACACGTTCCAATATCTTTGTCGAGTAATTGAAAAACAACACATTGAGAATTCAGTGACAATGAGGATACGAAAAAGGCATTGGAAGTGTGAAAATGGATAAGAAAGGGAAGGGGCCGACTTGATTAGTTATTATCCTTTGTTAGGATGAATTCGAACTTATGGTTGTATATGGTAATGATGACCGTTTTTGCCATTTGAATCGCTACCACAGTTGATGTGTAATGTATGTTCCGTACTTTGTAGTTGCTAAATTGAACAAGTCATTGTAATGTAAGGTTGCTCCAAATATGTTTATTTTAATAGGAAGTTTCTAGTTTTTGTGGCATTCCTTTCTGGGTTAAGTATCTGCTGGAGTTTTATTCTCATGTTCCAATATGGTCGATATCTGATGTTAGTGTATAACTTTCTGATGTTGGAGTCTCACTTTTCAAACTGACAGCTAACCTTGATGTTCATTTTTCATGTGAGATTGTTGTTAACTATTGTCATCTATTGCCCTCATAATTAGTATCAGTAAATTTCAGCTTTACTGGTATCAAGTAGGTCACCACCATCAATCCCCAGTCTGAAAAACTATCATCATCATTCCATTTATCTGTATAAAATCTAAAGTATCATTATGCATGAAAAAAGAGGAGCACGTGTACTGCCACTAGATCCACAAAAGGAAAACCATTCAAAATTCCCTGCCATGAAGTTTGTCTGGCTAATGGTGAAGTGTATATACATTTTCTTAACTATGACACAAGACATTAGACAAAAAAATAAATAGCTAAAAAAATTTCTCATATGTCGATACATTTTAGGCAACAAATAATCTACAAGTCATTGTTATTACCAAGTTACACTTGCGGCTAAAACAATTGCATACTCATAACATATATAGTCACTACAAATTATTCAAGTAATTGTCTTCATCCAATGTCACAATCTTGCGCCATGTTGTTCAGGTACATTTGGATAATAGTACCACATTGCACTTCCTGCTGTAACATATAAAAGTTAATACACAAAATAAAAAATTTGAGGAATCTAAATTACGTATGTTTAACCATGTCATTACCTTGACCATTGAATATCATATTTGTTGAAGCCAGAGGGATGAAATTGGGAGACTGTAAGTACTGTGTAATCACATGAATGTTGCCATCACCCTACATCAAATAAAAACGTTAGTAAAAAAGGCCTCAATCAAATGCATTGAACAACTTTATGGTACGAACCAGTAAGAATTGTGAATAGGAGATCAATGGAGGCATGTAGTATTGAGCTTGATGGTGTGCCTGAACGATGGGTTCACCATTTCTCGGTTGGCATGGGCGTGCCTTCAGTCTCATTCCCTTGGTCGAACTCGAAATTGCATGCATAACCAACAAAATACGGATCATTATTAGTCGTATGCAATTTAATATTATACGAAATAATTTTGAGGCATACCTTTGGCTTACTGGAACTCGATTCCAAAGGGCTTTTTTCGAAGTTTATTAGGCGTACATTTTTCTCTTCGAGTATGTTGGATCATGTATGCTTCATTCGCTAGTACGCTGTGATGCTCCACCCTCCGAAACTATATGGACAATCTGTTAGAACATGTCATTACTTCCGCAACTCGACCTCGCCGTCCTCACATTTTTTGCATTCTATCCAGTCCATTATCGCTCGGTTCTCATCTTCATGTCTTTCAACGAAGCAAATGATTGACACATTTTGTCATATCTCAACTGTCCAGTGGTGCTACTTAACCCATCGTAGTTCACTGCAACCCTCGTGTGGGCTCTACTCACATCTCTCCTCCATCTCCAAAATATATTGGTGTTCAGTAGACTTCACGTTATTACGGATCAGCACAGCGATTGCATACCTGCAAATTATTCCTCAAAACTCAAATAAGTGGCAGCTGCAAACAACTTCACATTTCTCTCCCATACCTCATACGTCGTCTCCGAAAAGCCCTCCGAAGCAAATATGAGGTCACAATAAACCTTCCTAATGAACTCATCCTGAACTTCCCTAAATTTTGAGATGGTATAAACTAGTTGAAACTGCTTCTCCATCTCGTACTTTATTTCACAAGATACCATTTGCAAGAATAACTTGAAATCTGTCTAAAACTCCTTCTCTACCTTATTTCTCAATGCCCGCTCGTACTCTTCGAAAAATTGCTCCAGCAACGTCTTCGAATGCACGTACCCATCGAAAAATGCATTCATACTTTCACTATATTGAGTTGTCGACATTCCCACCCAGAAAATGTTTTTAAAATAACAAGGTACTCAACGGCCTTTGTTCGCGTACATTCCCAACAACCAATCATTAGCATCCAATTAAATGTATCGATCATCGCTTCCCAACATTTTTCAAATTCTTCACCAGTTTGAGAATCGTTTACGTGTATAGTAAAAAAATCGCACCCTTATCCACATGGTATCCGAACTTCTTCAATATGTGCCACAAACACCATATATGCTTAGTGTTCGGAAACACAATCTGAATAGCATTCTGCATGGCCTTGTCCTAATCAGTAATAATTTCCTGGGGAGTTTGGCCATGCATGCACTGAAGCCAAGTCCTAAAAAACTACACAAATGTTTCTAAATTTTCGTTCAACACCAAACCACAACCGAGTAGTGCTGACTGTCCATGATGATTAACTCCAACAAAAGGTGCAAATAGCTTGTCCTACTTATTAGTTAAGTACGTGGTATCAAATGTTACAACATCGCCGAACTCCTTATATGCTTGTCTACTCTTCTTATCAGTCCAAAAAATATTCTTCAGCCGCGATTCTTCGTCTAAATCCACACTGAAGTAAAAACCCAAGCACTTTGCTTGTATGTTCGAAAAGTAGGCTTGTATTGCTGTTGTATCTCCTTCTCCAAGTCTTAACCGCTGTACTTGTTCAACATTGTTTCGACAATCCTTTTTCACGTAAGTCATGTTCTCATACACACCTGCTTCTACGACTGTAGAGTTGTAACTTTTGTACAATGAAATCCCTGCCATATCGTTCACTTCAAGCCGTTGCTTAACATGGGCACTCAATTCTCGATTGCAACGGTACAACCTTGACTTTGAATGACTAGTTTTATGATTGTGAATGAGATTAACTATGTTAATTCTCCATATTCCACATGGTTCTGTAGAAGCAGGAAGTTTGACTTTGCAACCTGTCTGAATGGTAGCTTGTGGCTTCAAAGAACCGCCGATATTACTACTTCTTCGTCCTTCACGACTACATGTGAACACAACACATATGACAACTCCATCATCATCATTTTGCGAATTTCTTTTCCTAACTGGAAAGTTTACGTCATACGCACATCTTTTGTAAAAATCGAACATTTTTTTTTGTCGTTGAGCCTCATACCCACCTCAAGCACGATTGCACAATTTACTCCTACAATTCCATTATCCACTAAGTTCACACTATCCAAAATGTTTTCACGGCTTGATTTTAATAAAATATCTTCATCCACCTCTTCCGAAATTCCATTCACTATAATAAACAAACAATTGAATAATGTTAAAACTAATTCACATAACTAATTTTTAATTCATACAAGAATATTAAAACTAATTTTTAATTTATACAAGATAATCACTCATTCTATAGAACTGTTACAAGATAATTCGATCACTTATTTATAAAGCTCAACTAAACCACGTCCCCCACATAATACACGGCCAATAGATCTCCAACAAAACCCCACCAATTTTCTATTAACCCATAGATTCAGAATGTGTTTACAGATTTTTAGCATACTATTCACAATGGGTTTATAGATTTCTAGCTTGCAAGTTGTTCATCACCCCCATTTTCTAGACCATTTTCACAATAAAATGTGTGTTGGGAATTACATTCCTTTGCTTCCTCGTTATCGATAGAATATGGAATCCAACTGGCGAACCAATATGGGATGGGCGGGAGGTAGAGGGATCTCACCTTTGTTTTCGGCGGCCACCGAAAATGAGTCCAGTTTTAATTTTTTGGAATACCCGGTATTTTGTTGGATTGGATCCGGTTTGAACGAAACCCACTTGTTAGATGCAAAAGCTGGTTTGTCTTATGTTGATTTTTTTTATTATTTATTTCAAACTTACGTTCCATGTCAGCGTGTAAACGAGAGTGTAAATCCAAAGGTACAAAGAGATTACCCATAGACGGATAGCCTATTACAAAAAAAAAAAAAAAAGTAATTATCTTGATAAATGTGAGCAGTGTGTAAAATTTTCAGGCGCTTGCGCTGGGTAATTTGCGACATATTCCTAATTTTAACAGATTTTCCCAAATATCCTCGTAACTTTTCATTTTGACACAATAACCTCCAAATCAATGAAACCTCGCGAAATACAATCTTTTCATCCATTTTCTCCGTGAACCTTGTAAAGTGGCGAATTTATCCTCCTTTTTCAAATAAATTAAATTAAAAAATATAAAAAATTATTTACACTCATAGTCTCAATTTTTTCAAAAACTACAAACAAGTTCCTACTAAAAGGTGGATAGTATTATTGACACATTCAACCTACTGGTGGTAGATAGTATTGTTCAACCTATTAACTTCATTACCACCATAAATGTGGGAAAAAATCATGGCGAAATCGCCCAATCCCAGCATAAACTTCTTGTGCTTCTTGTCATGTTTTTTTTTCCCGCTATTGTGGCTTTGCAACATCGATTTTGGTGGAATTATCAAGAAGTTTGGCAATGCTGAAGGTAAAAACCAGAGTTCTATAAATCAAAACCAGCATGCATTTATCCCATTGTTTTCTGGGTTACTTTTGTTGCCAATTAATTAGGATCGAATAGAATGATTTTCCTTTATCTTCTGTATATATTGATAAATTCGAATTTTCAGTGTTTCCTATGGGGGATTTTGAGAATTTAGCCTATGTTGCTCTCATTTTTGCCAAGGTTTTTGGGGTGTTATGAGAGAATTTCAACGAATTGGGGTACTATTAGAGACTTAGGTCGAAAAAGGGTTCGATTAATTACATTATTTTTAACCACGGTTGTGATTTACATACCGACTGTTATTAGTATGTTTGTGTTCGAAACAGATATTTCAACCTTGAGTCTTGATTGGCAATTGGCAACTACTGTGGTGTTTGGTATGCTTTAAGTGAGAATTACACTGATGAATATGTGAAAAAATGGTGGTGGTGGTGGTGGTGGTGTGGGTTGGATATGAGGTAGGTAGGGTTGATTAGAGAAATGATTTTCTAATTATTTTAATTGGGGTTTATTTGCACCTTAAACAAAAAAACTATAATTGCAATTATATATATATACAGTTCCGATCTACTAAGCACCGTGTGCTAAGCACCGTGCTTAGTTGGCAGTTAGAGTTAATTAATAATCCAACTAAATCTTAAATATAGCCCCTGTTTGGCCCCC
>CAIGRT010118583.1:0-13530 GCA_903798405.1 Fraxinus platypoda | reverse complement strand
AATTCACCCCCATCTTGGTTAGTTATTCTTGGGTTATCAACCGTCACCAAAAACTTAAGGAATTCAATTGTGGGCAGTCTTATAGTGCAATAACCAGATGGGTTGGTTATTTCTTTGTTTTGACTAATGGAAGTCTTCCATTGTCTTCTCATGTTTTTCTGAAACTTCCTTGAGAGACTTCATTGTTTACTCAAGCCCTTTGATCTATTGTAGATGCAAACATTCCTCCATGAAGGATTGATAATGACAAAGAATAAAGAAAAATGTTGGAGTTATAGAGACTGAAAAGACTTCCATGGAAATGTCCAAGTTACATTGACAAACTCAATAGTCATGCGATTACCAATCAGGCCTTTCTCATTAAGTGGAAATTAGCTCGCAGAATCTGTTCTGTTTTGAATGTCAGAATTTTATACAACTTTAAATCTCAATAATTTGAAAACCTAAATACTTTATTACTAAGATCTTCCAGTCAAATCATCAAGAAAATTATTAAATGCGGAACATACTTTAATTCACTCACAATAATTCTTTATTACTGAATCTTGATTCCAGATCTTGACTCTTGACTCTTTATTTAGATGCTCAAAGCCCAATAACTTAAATTCCTTATTAGTTCACTTTAATTTTGGACTTAACATTAAGATAGCCTCTGTACACAATTAATTAGTGTAAATTAAGTCCAATACCCTAAAAAAATAACTAAATTGATTAATACCCTATTAATTAATTAAATCATTTTAACAACGTAATTAATATGTTATAAAACTCCTCAAAATCCCAAACCCTTGAGCAGATGCAACACACGAGAACCCAAACCAAAACGTGATTCAAGAGTGTTAAGAAGAGCCATCAACACTCCACATTGCTGTTATACGTGAAGACTAAAGAATCACATGGAGTGTGATTGATGCTAATGTACACCTGTGGTCCAGCCTTTGTTTGTTGCAACTGTTTTATTCGTACATGTGATGTACATATAATTAGTTATATTTTTGGCTTGTTGATCACTCAAAACTCTTGTGTATAAATGTATCAAGCTCTGTACAACAAAATATCGGTTACAATACAATTTCATCTCTTTTCAACTTCTTTATTCTATGGTACTATTTTATCTATTCTCTTCATCATTTTTAACTTGGTATTAGAGCAATTAATGGCTAATACCGGATCCAATGTTAACACTTAATCAGCTCAACCTGAGTCAAACACTCGGATGCCTCCAATGCTGGGAGGAAATCAGACACCAATGTTTGGAATCAGCCTTTCTCAAGTGCCTCCGGTAAAACTTGATAGGAATAATTTCTTGCTGTGGAAAAATATGGTTATGCCCATTATCAAGGGGCATAAACTTGAAGCATTTATCATTGGAACAATGGCGTGCCCAGCTGAATTTCTTGTAATGCAGACCACAGGACCTGCTGGTGTTACAGTAGAGATGACACCAAACATCGAATATGGGAAATGGATGTCCACAGATCAACTCCTAATAGGGTGGCTCTACTCTTCAATGACTACAGAAATAGCCATGAGAGTAATGGGATCTACAATTTCACGGAACCTCTGGAATGCTGTCCAAGAGAGTTTTGGAGTAATGAATAAATCTAGAGTCACTTTTCTCATAAGTGAACTCCAAAGGACAAGGAAAAGCTTGATGAGTATTGATCAATACTTGAACACAATCAAACAACTAGCTGATAACTTGGAAATTGCAGGGAAAAACATCTCTCACATTGATCTTGTCATACAAGTTCTTGCAGGACTTGATGAAGAATATACACCCATAGTAGTCCAAATCAACAGCAGGGATTCCATTAGCTGACATGAATTGCAATATGTCCTAATGACCTTTGAAAGTCGACTGGAGCACCTTAATTCTGTGAAAAATAACTTAGCCTCAGTTAACTTAAGCCAAACCTCAGCCAACTTTGTGCATAAACTAAGTGCCAACAGAGGAGGCAGAATTAGCTTTGCTGGAAGAAGCTACAATAGTGGGCCAGATTCATCAGACAAACTGAATTCAGAGGACCATGCCAAATTTGTGGCTTGAATAATCACTCTGCTGACAAGTGTTTTAATTGTTATGATGAAAGATATATGGGTGGAAGACCCAACTAGCATCCTGTGAACAACTCCTCAAAGCCAGCAACATTTGTAGCATCATCTAGCACTATTGCAGATATATCCTAGTTCATGGATTCTGGTGCTAGCAACCATGACACTACAGAGAAGAAGAACCTGTTTGAGGTTCTTGAGTATGGTGGTAATGAAAAACTAACTGTTGGTAATGGTAATAAATTGCACATCTCACATGTTGGTATCAATCACTTGTGCACTTTGAGAGATAAATCTCTTGTTCTTAACAATGTGCTACCAGTGCCTTCAATGAAGAAAAATCTTATAAGTGTGTCTCAGTTAACTTCAGATAACAATGTATTCATGGAATTTCATCCCGACCTCTGTGTTGTGAAGGAAGTGTTGCCGGAAGAGAAGCTTAAAGATGGGCTTTATCAGATTGAGCTGCCAAACCAAACCAAAGAATTCACCTACCAATAGTCAGCCCACTCCAAACCAGCTTACTCCAATAAATTGAGTCCTGCTACTTTTGTTGCTAAGTCAAAAGAGTCTAATGAGTCAAGGTTAAGGCAATGGCACATGAGGCTTGGACATCCCACCATCACTGTGATGTCTCAAGTACTCAAGCTTTGTAATGAAAAATTTAATACCAATGAAATCAGTCACTTTTGTGATGCTTGTCAACTTGGTAAATCCCACTCTTTGCCTTTTAAATTGTCTGATTCACGTGCTCTTGGTCCTTTAGATCTTATCCACTCAGACGTTTGGGGTCCTACACCTACAACTTTTACCTCAAGATTCAAATACTATATCATTTTCATAGATGACTACAGTAGATTCACATGGATTTATCCAATGAAAAACAAATCAGGTGCCATAAATATATTTATTCAGTTCAAAAATTTAGTTGAAAATAAGTTTGATAGGAAGATTAAAACTCTCCAGCCTGATGAAGGAGGTGAGTTCAGGGCCTTCACTGACCTAGCTCTAAATTTTGGAATTGATATGAGCTTATCCTGCCCTCACACTTCAGCTCAAAATGGAAGAGCTGAAAGAAAACACAGACACATAACTAAAACAGGATTGACACTCCTTACTCAAGCCAATATGCCATTACACTATTGGTAGGAAGCTTTTCAAATAGCTACTTTCCTGATTAATAGATTACCTACTCTTGTTCTTAAAATGAAAGCACCTACCGGGTTCTAAATAATGAACAAATTGACTATAATTCTCTTAAAACCTTTGGTTGTGCCTGTTTCCCTTGCCTAAAGCCATATCAGGAACATAAGTTCAGTTTCCACTCTATAAAGTGTGTCTTCATTGGCTTCAGTAATTCTCACAAAGGGTACAAATGTTTAAGTCCAACAGGAAAAGTTTACATATCCAGACATGTAATCTTTAATGAAAAAGAATTTCCATTCTAGTCAGTCTTTCTCAGTAAACGAAATAGCTCACAAAATTCTGAAACCATCGTCTATTATCTACATTTCTAGTCACCTCAAAACTGCAAGCAAGTTGGCTCAACTGATGAAGTTCACTCTGAAGTAACTCCAACAGCTACACTTCACAGTTCAGAACAACAAGAGTTGGCTGAAAATAGAATGGCTCAGATAAATGAAATTACAGATGCTGATGCTGAAAGAGTCTTTATTCAAACTCTGGAGGAAACTCCTAGTGATCAGATAAATGAAACTGAATTAAATGATGAAAGGCAAAATGATGAAGGGCAAAGGAACCAGATAATTGAACATCCTATTGTTACTAGAAGCAAAGCTAGAATTTTTAAGCCTAAAGTTCACTACACAAAATGCAGAGAGTACAGCTTCAATCAGGATGAACTGGAACCTAACAATGTTGCTGAAGCAATATCAAATAAAAACTGGAAAGAAACAATAAATGATGAGTACAAAGCATTGATGAGAAATGAAACTTGAGAGCTAATACCACCTCTGATTGGTTAAAAAGTGATTGGAAACAAATGGGTTTTCAGGGTTAAACATCACACTGAATGCATAATATTGAAACATAAAGCAAGACTAGTGGCCAAAGGGATCTTGCAAACTTCAGGTGTGGATTACCTTGAAACTTTTAGTCCTGTCATAAAGGCTGCAACTCTAAGAATTGTACTCACTCTTACCATTTCTAAGAACTGGAGTATCAGATAAATTGACATCAATAATGCATTCTTAAATGGGAAACTTGAAGATAAGGTCTACATGAGGTAGCCTGAAGGTTTCATTGATCAAACAAAGCCTAATTTTGTCTGTAAACTTAAGAGAGCACTCTATGGACTCAAGTAAGCACCTGGAGCATGGTATGAGAGACTAAAGAAAACACTTTTGGACTGGAGGTTTTCAAGATCAAAGGCTGACAATTCTCTATTCTTCTACATTAACCAGAATCAAGTAATTTTTACCTTGGTATATGTTGATGATATAGTTGTTACAAGAAATGATCATAAGGCAATGCAAGATTTCATTGACAATTTGAATGCTAAATTTGCTTTGAAGGACTTAGGTGAGTTGCATCAATTCTTGGGAATTGAAGTAAAAAAGGAAGAGTCTGGGATGCATCTAACTGAAGTCAAGTACACTAGAGACCTGCTAAAAAGGTTCAAACTTGAACATGTTAAACCATGTGCAACACCTATTTCTGTAAGGAAGATCATCTCCAGAAGTGAAGGAAATGAAATGGCAGAACCCTCTCTATATAAGAGTGCTTTAGGTGGACTTCAATACTTGGCTCACACACGACCTGATATAAGTTTTGTAGTCAACAAATGGAGCCAATTTTTACAAACACCTACAGATGTTCATTGGAAGGCAATGAAAAGAATATTCAGGTACCTGAAGGGTACAATTGAACAAGGACTCTAGATACAGAGAACTGATGTAATATATCTTACCGACTTTGCTGATGCAGATTGGGCATCATGCCCTGTTGATAGAAGGTCTACATCTGTTTATTGCATCTACTTGGGAGACACATTGGTAGCTTGGTCATCAAAGAAGCAACATATTGTAGCCAGGTCCAGCACTGAATCAGAGTATAGGGCTTTATCACAAGCTGCAGCTGAACTGACTTGGATTGAATCACTGCTTAAGGAGATCAAATTAGTCTATGTTTCACCTCCAGTACTTTAGTGTGATAATTTTGGTACAAATGCTCTAGCTTCAAACCCGGTTTATCATGCCAGAACCAAGCACATTGAGCTGGATATACATTTTATCAAGGAGAAAGTTATCGAAGGAAAGTTGAATATTCAATACATTCTATCATCTGAACAAATTGCTTACCTCTTGACCAAACCTCTCTCACAAACCAGATTGACCTTCTTAAGGGACAAGCTTGGAGTTAGATAATAAACTTCAGCTTGAGGGAGAATGTTAAGAAGAGCCATCAACACTCCACTTTGTTGTTATACGTGACAACTGAAAAATCACATGGAGTGTGATTGATGCTAATGTGCACATGTGATCCAGCCTTTGTTTGTTGCAACTGTTTTATCCTCACATGTGATGTACATATAATTAGTTATATTTTTGGCTTGTTGATCACTCAAAACTCTTGTATATAAATGTATCAAGCTCTGTACAACAAAATATCGGTTGCAATACAATTTCATCTCTTTTCAGCTTCTTTATTCTTTGGAATTGTTTTATCTACTCTCTTGATTATTTTTAACTAAGAGCTATTGCTACCATTTTCGTCGTATTTATGTCTGGAAGCCTTTGCCATGAGGGCAGATGATGCTGATTTAGCACCGACACTAGGGTCGAATGCTGGACAAGGGTTATCGCTGGTCGTCTCCAGTGCCTTCATTTGCTCTTCATTGCTCCTGTCTACCATTGGGATTCTCATGCTAAATATACATGTTTTTCTTAGAATGAGAAGTAGAAGTCGATGAGAGTAAGAAAAAATACCTTATAGAATAATCGTTATTTTGATTGTAAGATGATGGCTATGGCAGTTATAATTATTTTATTATTTAATTTTAGGCATTCTTCTTTATTCTAGTGTTTTTCCTAAGCTTTGGTTAGGATTTGATATATATTTACTTGGTTGGGAGTGGATTTGAAGAATAAAAAGATACTATATTTCTGTGGAATAATTTATTTGTTGTTTACATTAGGGATTCTTCTAGATCTCTGGTGTTATAATTTAAGTTTTGAGTGTCTTTGAGTTTTTGAGTTTGATCTCCACATTAATACCATTGGGTTCTCTTTTTCCATCCTAGTAAAGTGTCAATTAATTGCCAATGAGATGTAGAGTAGGCCCTTGGTTGGACAATAGGTATAATGAGGTATCTGGTTCAAGTCCAATTGGTTCCTTGTCATTAAGTGTTTTTTTTCTATAACAAATGATTTCTTGGTAGAATAGAATTGTAGTTGAATGTAAATATCATGTTTTGGTGCTTGTATATCCTTTTATGAAGTATCAATTGAAACCAAAGGTTGGTGTTTGATGTAATGTTTTGAGTGACCTTTTGTCTGTAGGGTTGGCCTTGGTGGAGGTGGAGTGGTGATGGTAGTGATGGAAGAGTAGTTGAATTTGCATAAAATTATATATTTTAATGATTTGACTGATGTTTTGTCACTTTTTTTAATAGTGTCATTTTTTTTGAAATTCTATCACTTTTTTTAGTGACAAACATCAATTTTTAATAAAAATGACACTTAACTTTATACAATATTTTTTTACTTCCAAAAAAGTTTTTATATGATTAAAGGGGGTTGGCTGAATTGGTAGATGACGATGGCGTTGAATTGACTTAAAGATGTTTGAAGTTTTGATTTGTGTTTTGTTGATAAACTGACTTAAAGATACTTGCTGGTGAACAGAGAAAGATGAGGGACAGTAGTTGTGTCACTAGTTTTTATTAGTTTCTGTCACTTTATTGAACTAATCCTAATGTTTTAGTTAGTGCTTTGTCACTTTTTTTAGAGTTTGTCATTTTTATTTTTTTTGTCACTTTTTTAAGTGCTTGTCATTTTTTTGAATTTCGGTCACTTTTTTAGTGTATGTAACTTTTTTTGTCACTTTCTTGAAATTTATATCACTTTTTTATACGCTGTATCACTTTTTAAATTAAAAAGTGACACTAGATTTTACACAGATATTTTTACTTTCAAAGTATTTTTCATATGATTTTCAAAATACCCTTAATTTTAGAAATATTTTTGTAAGTCGGCCCATGACAAATTAATATTTTTCCCAACAATCTCCCGCTTAGCCCACATGTGTTACCTTATAAATGTATATAACCTTATGAGCTTAAAACTTATGCTATCAAAACCAAAAGTATCTCCCAACAATCGCGTCCACCAATTATGTCAATATAGAATCAAAGTGGTCTTCGTTACAAATATCATAACTAAACCCTCAATGATCACGTATATTAGCACAATCAAATGACATAGATCAAGTGTGGATATGTAGCATGGAAATTACTTGTAATGTGATCCAAACATGCCTATTTCCAACTGGTCATACATTATTCTTTAATAAGATCAAATCAAAGCTTTAATCAAAGTGAAACTAAACTGAATACTATATTTCTGAATTAAACTGAATATCCTAGATAAAATTGTGTCTAAAACAGGCAACGTCTAAATACAAACTCCCACTACACTGGCATATCATCAACAGATACAATGTCCACGTGAGCATTATGCTCATGAAAGACCTTGGGTGGCAGCCATTTAGTTAAGCGGGTCTGCAATCATGGAGTTTGTCTTAATATTCTTTATAGAAACCTGACCACTCTAAATTCTTTCCTTAACAACTAGGAATTTAATGTCTATAAACTTTAACATCATCGAACTCCTGTTGGAATAAAAGACTGCTATTGTCATATAACAACTTAAGTGGTCTTTCAATTCTATCCAAAATGTGCAACCCAGTGACAACATTTCGCAGTCATATTCCATGATCAAAATCAGAATATCCAATTATCTCCAATTGGTCTGATTTCCTGTATGTGATCATTTAATCTTTAGTTCTCTATGGATACCGAATAACCCGCTTGGCTGCTTTCTAAATATCCATCCCAGAGTTACTTAAATATTTGTCCAACGTTCCAATAATGAATGATATATCTGAATATGTGCAAACCTAACTATACTTTAAAACTTATAACTGCTGAAGCACATAGAATTTTCTGTATTTCCTTTTGTTTAAGTTTATCCTTAGGACATTGATTGAGACTAAACTTGTCTCCCTTAACAATAGGGGTATCATCTGATTTATATTCCCGCATCCCAAATTTTTTAAGAACCTTATCGATATAGCCTTTTTGTGATAATCCAAAAATACCCCAAAAGCGAACCTGGCATATCTATATCATTAATACAAAAGAGGAGTCACCAAGATCTTTCAGTTCAAAACTTCATGATGGAAATCTCTTAGTTTTTGCGATAAGCCTATATCATTGCATGCAAGCAGTATGTCATTGACATACACTACCAAAAAAATATGCTTACTCTCACTAAACTTGTGATATACACAAACATCAATTGAATTCATCTCAAAACCAAACGATACAAGTATTTGATGAAATTTGTGATATCATTGACAAGAAACCTAGTTGAGACCATAGATGAATTTCTTTAATTTGTAAACCATCTGATGTAACTCAAGATCAAAATGTGTTACAAATGCTATAATAGTCCTAAAAGAGTCGTTCGTAGAAAATGAAGAGAAAGTCTCTTTAAAGTCAATACCTTCCTTTTGAATAAATTCATTTGTTACTAGACGAGCCTTATATCTCTCCATATCACCCCTTGAATCCCTTTTGGTTTAAATATTCATTTACAACCAATGAATTTCGCATCTTCAGCAATGGGATGAGTTCCCAAATGTCATTGTCTTTCACGGACTTTATTTCTCTATTAGTGGCATCAATCCACTTTTAAGAATTATGCCTTTACATGATTTGATGAAAGTTGATTGATCATATCTTCTTCTATCAATTCAATGTCTTCCTCGTGTTTTTGGAGAAAGACTAAAAAGTTATTCGGGATTGCATTTCTCCTTTCTCTAGTGGATTTTGTTCATGGCATTTGTTTTTGAGATTGTTGAGTTTGTTTTTCTGGAAAAATCTCTTGATTGTGTTTAGGGGATTTTGTAATATTGTCTTGATCCGAAATTGTTTCTTNTCCTTTCTCTAGTGGATTTTGTTCATGGCATTTGTTTTTGAGATTGTTGAGTTTGTTTTTCTGGAAAAATCTCTTGATTGTGTTTAGGGGATTTTGTAATATTGTCTTGAACCGAAATAGTTTCTTGAACAAGATTTGGTATATAGATAGTCCTTCTTCACGTGTCCTAAATTTTCACAAAAGTAATAATGAGATGCTTTATCCTTTTAAGGCTTTTACTGTTTCTTTTGAGATGAAATAGATGCAACTTCCTTATTCGTTAACTTGTCCTTAGAGGTACTTGCCAAGTGAGAACTTTTAGTTCACTCTTACTTTAGCCTTTCTTCTTCTTGCACACAATATGAAATGATCTCATTAAGAGTCAACTTTCCTCTTTTGACAGTCATAACTGACCTTAACTTAGTCGAATTATGCAGGTATAGAAATTAAAACTAAATACACGAGCAAGTCATTAGAAAACTCACACTTTAATGCCTTTTGTTTTGAAGTAAGATGAGACATATTCATGATGAGTACCCTTACGTTTTCTTTAGCCTTATACCTTAGTGAAATTAAGTTCTTCAGAAGCGTACTAGTTTCGACCTTATCGCTTTTTGCAAAGCATTTTTCAATTTCGTCAAGAAATTCCTTGGCAGTAGTTACCTTATCGAACACAGCGCTCCTGAATGATTCTAGAATACCATGCTTTATGATCATAAGACTTATGCGGTTTGAACGATCCCACTTATCAAATTCCCTTTTTAATAGCAGAACTCTTATCTGTAAGAGTAGTGGGTTGTTCAGTCCTTAACGCAAGGTCTAGATCTATGCCGCCAAGAACGATACAAACGTTCTCTTTCCAGCCCTTAAACTTTGGTTCAAGTACGTGAATTGAATTGATGTTAGCAGATATTGTAGAAGTAAATGGATTAACTGAATAGAGAACTTAAAGCTAAGTAACATGTTCACATGATAATTCACATTAGACAATCAATAATTTCAAATAATGGTAAACACTATCACAAGAGATTGAGAACACCATTGATATTTAGTCTTTTGGATAGAAATATTAACTTGTAAGTGACACTCTAGTGTAGTAATCAAATATTGACAAATGTCAAACAATAAACATTCTTTGGACCGATTTATTGTTCATATAAAACAAAACTTTATAATTGTCACATATTTATTATTGTGGGTATACATGTAATTCTGCCAAATATTGACCTTCCTTTGGGCCAATGAATATCCACATGATTTATGTACACACAACCTTCCTAATATTCCAAATAAATTAATTTAGATAAGAGATGTTACTTTGGTAACACATTGTTTCAATTAATCTATTTTAGAAAATTAGTAATCTGAAAGAAACTTTAAATACCAAGATTTAAAATAATTGCTCCTTTAACCTTTTAATTTTAATTTTTCTTTCTTTCATTTTTAACAAAAAAAAAATGGCGCTACAACAGGCAACCCCCGGGTGCCACACTGCCCAAACAAGGTGACGTAGCCTTCGACTGCCCTTACTCATCATTTTTTCAAAAATTTCCAAAAAATCTGAATTTTTGAGGAATCCAAGGTATGAAATTCAACCCAAAAATTCTTGCTTGAAAAATTCTTAATTTCGAAATTTATGGCTAAAATTCATATTCCAAATTAAAAGAATCCAAAATTCAATATATAAATTTCAACCATAAAAATCTTTCTTTATTCTCAATGGTTTAACATGGAGCTGGCTCTGATACCATTTGTTAGAATTTTAATCGGCTTTAAATCTCAATAACATAAAGGACTACTTGCAGATACCAAAAGTTCTATAAATTAAAAATCTTAATTTTGTAACCCGGTGTTTTTGTAGACATATGGACAATTTCACACAAGACAAATGTAGTGCGACATATTTAATTAAGCGAGTTGAGTTGGGACGATTAACCGTAGGGTTGGAGTCTTAACCCATAACCAATTCGACTCGACGTAGTAGTGGTTCAATATTAACCAAATTGAACGAATTTACTATTTCAAACCAACCCAAACTTACCCGAGTCGGTTCAGTTAGATCGATTTGGTCGATTTTTCGATTTTTTTTGTTCATGCCTACATGTAATTTCTACACCTATTTAGGCTATTAAAATTAAATATTTAGGCATTTAATTGAATTGATTACTACTTAATGTGTTTAAATATCGATAATTATAGGAAAACCCAAATTTTAATGCACTTGGATGAAATTAGAGTTGATTCGAAGTACTTGAAGACTAATCGGGTTGAAATTGATCGATCGAAAGTTTTAATTGAGAAATCGGATGAAATTCAAAAGTTTCGAGAGTTAAATCCAATATTTGAAGAGTTAGGAAAAAGTTGATTCGGACATGGGAATGGCAATTTAAATTTTCTTAGGGATTTCAACTTAAATTCGACCCTTATAAATACAAAACACTCTTGGAAACTCTCATAACCTCTCATATAATATAATTCATCAATTGTTGTAATCAAAGAGAGGAAAATCATCATTATTTAGATAAGATCAAGAGGCAAACTACAAGAATTCAATCCTTTAAATATCCAACATGATTTTTGGGTAAATTAGAGGAAAGTGCAACCGGAGACAATCAAGAAACCATTGAAAAGATTCGAGGACTTCAAGATTTCTCCTCTTTTTCTTCACTCAACTAAAAATTCGGGTGATGTTCTACAAAATAATTATGATTTCTTGTAACTTTATAATGTTAGGCTGGATTTTTATTTACTAAGACGTATATGAAACTTCGTTATGAATTTGTAATACAATTTCAATATTTTGACACCAGATATTTGTTTATTGTTGAATTATTGTCGTAGGACTTAATTATTTTTAATTAATCAGCTATTAATTGAATTGTTATGTGATTTCTATTATTATCGAGCGCTAATGGGATAAATAGCATGTTATAATAATTATTATGACGCTTGATAGAGAATAGAGATACTCCCCTATGCTTAAAATGATTTCAATAGATGTTTTAGGGTTTTTAATGCTTGCTTTCATGTTCGTTTCTTTTATAGAAATGTCAAAAGTTTACATGAAATGGCAGATTTAATTTTATTTGAGAGAAATTATTAAACATGTTAGAAACATTGATCAACAAGAATTCATACATATTATCATGATATTGAATTGCATTAAATTATATTAATAAGGGAGATTCAAAATCTTAGTAAGCATTGAACCTAATTTTACAAAAAGTTCTCACAATTCGCTCTTTAGAATGTTTAGTTTAATTAGTTAATTAGTATAAATTCTTTATAAAAACTTTAATATTTGATTAGAGTAAAAATTAATTGACACTAGATTAAATACATAGTCTTCGTAGGACGATATCTTATTCATCGCTTTAATATTTGTTCACGATACCGTGCACTTGCGAAATTTCGTACGATCAAGTTTTTGACACTGTTCCCGGGTACTATAATATTTAATTAGTTTAAGTTAGTCATAGCTTTAATCTGAATTTTTTTTATTTTTTTTTCTTCGTTTTTAAATTCATATTAGAAAAAATACAAAGTTTTTTCTCCTTATTTTCAGGATCTTGTACACAAAGTTCGAGATAAGGTGATCTTGCTCCATTCGATCCAAAAATTGAACGAACATTCAGGTTGAGAAGGAATAAATAGAAGCACGCTAAAAATAGGAAGCAGAATTAATGACAGAAAATATTGAAAATCTATTAGACATTGAGGTAAATGAGAATGTGGTACTTTCGATTGTAGTTGCGGGCAATGAAAACGAGAGACTGATGGTAGAATACATGGTTCCACCAGTGATAGAAATTAGATCCAGCATAGCTTATCTGACATTCGAGCAAGCTAATTTCCATTTATGGACGGATGTGATAAACATATTTCAGAGTGCATTACAATTCTTTAGAAGACCAAGTGACAATCCAAATGCTCATATCTCAAAATTTTTGGATATGTGTACATTTGAATATTCGAAAATTCCAGTAATACATTTCGATTGAAGCTCTTTCCCTACACCTTGATAGATTCAGCTAGGGAATGGTCCCATCTTATGGCATTACCACTTGCAAAAGTTTGAGTCACAAATTCTTAAATAAATTCCCACCAAAAAAGATTGCCAAGTTGAGGAATGAAATCACTACATTCTCTTATCATGATTCTGAATGCTACTGTTCACGAAAATATGTTTCAAATAAAACCACCGCAAGTGTACGGTTCGTTGACAAGTAATAAAGTGGAAATCCTAAAATTTCGAGTATCGTTCCCACGAGGATTGATTTAACTTGAGTTCTATTATTGCGACCTTAACCGAATC